>JAGISJ010000035.1:0-95684 GCA_023375725.1 Nephotettix cincticeps
AAATCAAGCTTTTGTATTCACAAAATTTTAATACTTTTCAAAATGTAAATTCAATTTTGTTCACTCCCATTACTGTTTTTGAAACAAGCACATTAATTTCTAATCTTTTAAGTATAAAAGTACTGGTGATGGCTTGCTTTCAGCAGCTTTAATTCGTAATGTAGCTAATGAAATAAGCCCTATTTTAACTAAATTATTTAATTTAAGCATACCTTCTGTTTGTTTTCCTGACTGTTTGAAAATGACCACAGTTGTGCCTATTTATGAAAAGGTTAATAAGCGGATGGAGGCTAATTATTGTCCTATATCTTTGCTTCCTGTCTTATCTAAACTATTAGAGAAATTAGTTAAGCGAAGGTTAGTTTAGTTTTTGGAAACAAATTCTTTCTCTTCTTCTAATCAATTTGGATTTAGGGACGGTCTTAGCACTGAAATTGCTCTTCAACAATTTTTGTCAAATATATACATAGGTTTAAAAGAGACAACCAACAATAAAACAGCTGGATAATTTTTTAACATTAGCAGGGCTTTTGTTACAATCAATCATGATTTGTTGTTAATTAAATTGGATTCAGCAGGAATTTAGGGGTTTGCCACTTATGGTTCAAATCATATCTTTCAGGAAGGAAGCAGGTGGTTCAAATTAATGAGACAAAGTGATATTTCATGTATTAAATGTGGAGTTCCTCAAGGTTCTGTGCTTGGCCCTATTTTATTTTTAATATTTATAAATGATCTTTGCAAGGGAAATTTTAATGGTTGTGTAACACAGCCTTTGCTGATGATACAGCAAATCATTTGAGGCCAATTCCTTGGTTGAACTATATAGGCTTATGCAAGATGATTTAGATAAGCTTTCTATTTGGTTTTATTGTAACAAGCTTACTCTGACGGTTTTCCTTATTTTTCACTATCTGATACATATAATTTTCAAAATCATTGAAAATTCCATACACTGTCTTGTTTCACGAGTAATTGTGGCTGTGATGAGGTAGAACAATGTAACAATACTAATTACCTATCTGGGTTTGAATTTGAATGAAAAATTGTCTTGGAGGCTTCATGTAAATTAGTTGAAAAAATGCTCTTTCAGTCTCCTAAGGCTTTCTTTCATTTAAAATTTGTTTGTCCATTAAATACTTTGAAACAGGTTTACTATTTTCTTGTAAATTCTAGATTGGAATATGGTATTTCACTCTATGGTAGCACTTATATATCTTATTTAAATTCTTTGATTAATTTACAAAAAAAGTTTACTAGACTATTAGCAAATGTCGGTTTTTATGATCATTCACTTCCATTGTTTAGAAGCCACAATATTCTTCTGTTCTGATATTTATTTGTATTTAAGATGCTGACCTTATTTTATAAACTTATTGGTAATGCAGGACCAACGGTTGATACTCTACATAATTATACTACTTGTCAAAACGTTAATAACATTTTTCGTTTACCTAATTGCACCTTGTTTAAAAAATGTTTTGTTTATTTGTCATTCAATTTATTTAGTAATTTTCCTTTTTCTATAAAAAGTAGTTCTTCTATGAGCGTGTTTAAAGTAAAACTAAGGAATTGGATCCTAACTGAAAACCTGCTGAAATTGAGAATATGTACACAAGTTTTTAATTACTGAGTTTTACTAGATTGGTACAATAATGAGCTATCCATTTAGTTCATTTTCATTAGGTCTTTTAGTTATTTATTTTATTTACATACTTTGTCTATGTTAGGGAATAATTTTGTGTACAGTTTTTGTTAGTGACAGAATGTCTTTTATTTAGGATCTAATAATTTCTGAGACTCCCACCCAAAAACAGAAGGTTGGCCCCTCTACTGGGTGAGAATTATTTATCTTCTTTTAGTTTTTTGAATTTTATTAATAAGTTACTTCTGTGTTATATTATTGAAATCAGGATTGTTCAATGTCAACAGTTGTAATTTTGTAATATTTTTAATTTGAAGATAAAAAAATAAATAATATTATTATTATTATTTTATAGCATTATACGAGGAGTGTTTTTAGCATGACCATAAGGTTCCATTTACCCCCAAAAAAGAATACCATTTTCAGGGAGAAATCTGGCAACACAGTTTTACTCATCAACTCTTCCTCTCTCTATAACGCTATCGTGAGCTTTAATACTTTCACAATTATTGTACTAATTTATTACTAATATAATTTTACCGTTATTTTGAAACTTGTTATTTTTTACAGAGACAGTGTCAGCCACATTTAACAGAAACTGTTAAAGAATCTGTGGAAGGAATATGCCTGAAAATTTACCATCTCTCATCAGATTATGCTAAGAAAGTTAGGGAGAAGCATTATGAACTTTTGAAAGAGAATGGGATACCAGGTACAGTTTTTACTACCTAAAACCTAAAACTGTCACATCCTTGAGTGACATACAGGTATCTTTTCTAGGTTGATTTAGGTTCTTTTAAAATATTGATTGATTCTCAGCACCAGCTGAGATCAAACATTTTTAAATTTAAAAAAATATGAAATGTTCAAATCACCCTTGTAGTAACAGACCTGCATGTACATACTGAGTGAATTTCTATTGATTTAGGAATTATTTGATGTTATAAAAAGCTTTCCTTTGGGATCAACTTGGTCACTTTTCATCTGAGGATACCTTATTCCAGTGTGGGAGCTGTGACACTAAGTTGGCTCGAGGTGTTTTGAAAAAGTTAGAAGTTTGAGCCGAGCTTTTAATGCAAAGTGAAAAAAACTTAATTTTCACCGTATTTTAAAATATTTCTACATTAAACGGGAATTTGTTTTTAAATCAGCGAATGTGAGGGGCTGAGATAGAAATTGTGATACAATTCCTCATCACGATGTCGTAATCATCATTGTTTTATGATAGTCGGATCAGGAAACCAGCTATCGCCCTACTGGCTCATAATTATGTGCACTTTCAGTTTATCATCATAGCTGCATAAAAAAAATAATCATTTATTCTTAGTTCTGTAATAGTAAACGAATAATTCTTTTAGTGAATTTCCCATAGGGAAGAAGCTATTACCGTAGGTCTCATGGTAAGACTCAAGCCCGGGACCATGTTATTTTTCTTCTTTAAGTGCCTAGAGACCAAAAACAATAGTTGTTAAAATTTATATACATATGTGTGTGTGTGTGTGAACACGATAACTCTCGTAAAAATGGTCCGATCGAGACCAAATTTGGTAGAGACGTGTATTCCTACATTTGCTCGGACAAGTTCGTAAAGCAGACATATCGGACTATCGGAACGGGTGGTTTGGGGGGTTTTGTACACCAAAAATGGGGTTTTTGTGTTTTTCCCTTGTAATTTAAAAAATTTCAGATTTTATCTTTCACTAATAAAATCAACTTAAAAAACTAAACAATTTAGTTCCTTAAAGTTTTTCTCTATCTCCAACGTTGTATTGTAGGGCTCCAATGTTAATCTTATGGAGGATAAGGAAAAATTAATATATCCCATATTAGTCAATATTTTTAGATTGAAGTTGGTATTTACCTTCATGTTGTTGATACCCACCCGTTAATGTTTAAAAATCATAGTTTATGTCTTTATCATGGCAGCAAACCTGCACACTCTTTTCGTGTCTGTGAACACGATAACTCTCGTAAAAATGGTCTGATCGAGACCAAATTTGGTAAAGACGTGTATTCCTACAAATGCTCGGACGAGTTCTTAAACCAGACATATCGGTCAATGGGAACGGGTAGTTTGGGAGGGTTTTGTACCCCAAAATGGGTTTTTTGTGTTTTTCCCATGTAATTAAAAAAAATTTCAGATTTTATCTTTCACTATTAAAATAAACTAAAAAACTAAACAATTTAGTTTCTTAAAGTTTTTCTCTATCTCCAATGGTTACCGAGGTATTAAAAAATCTAAACACAGTACATTGTATTTTTGGGCTCCAATGTTAATCTTATGGAGGATAAGGAAAAATTAATGTTACACTTATTGTGTAATATTTTTGGATGAAACTTGATATTTGGCTTCATGTGGTTGAGATCTATCCATTTATGCTTAAAAATCATAGTTTATGTGTTTATCATGGCAGCTAACCTGAATCATATAGGGAATAGGCAAACTCCTTTATTTGTGGACAGATGTTGATGAAACTTAATATAAATGGTCAAAATATAAATTTTTACACTAGAAACACCTACTTTCAGTGTTCCTCACAGCAGCAAACCTGCATACTCTTTCCCATGTTAATCTTATGGAGAGTAGGCAAGTAATACTCATATTTATTGACAGATAATGATAAAACTTATCATATATTATTATTATTATGTTATTGATTTGGAAATTTGCTGATTACGCAGGTCTGCTGCGACAGGGGTATTTAAACTGCGCAATAGGATATCCGGCTTTAACCCATAAGTATAACAAGTATCCGGTAGAACTCGATAAACATCTGAAATTACTGATAGACTGTATAAAATACTTACTTACTGCTTACTGCTGTGGCCACTGGTACCCTAGATGGTACTTGGCCTCTCCAACACACTGCCTCCATAGATCTCTGCTTCTCGAATTTTCCTTCCTTCTCCCTAGCTTCCTTAGGTCTTTCTCCAATTGGTCGAACCATCTAAGTTTCGGTCTTCCAAGGGGTCTTCTACCTTCTGGGTTGTTCTTTAAGACGTTCTTCGATAGGGAGTTGTCGTCTTTTCTTAGAATGTGCCCTGCCCATCTCAACCTTCTGCTCCGTACTTCAGCGACAATATCCGGATCCTTAAATAATTCTCTTAGTTCCCAATTATGTCTCAATCTCCATTGCCCATCCTCAAAAATCTTAAAAAAATCTCAAAAAAAGTATACTTTCCTCAAAATCTTGTTCTCAAATACAATAGTTTTTCTTTCTGATTTCTTGCTTAGTATCCAATTTTCTGAACCATACAGGAGAACTGGTCTGATTATTGTCTTGTAAATCCTGAGTTTTGGTGGTATGGGATATTATCTTTGAGCTTAATAACTTTTGACAGGCCGAACAACTTTTCTGTGCTAGGTTTAATCTGTTTTTTATTTCTATATCTTCATCATTATTGCTGGTGAGGATGACTCCCAAATATTTGAAATTTGTTACTTTTCCAATTTTATACTTTTCTATTTCAATGTAGTTTCTAATTGGGTCTCTTGGTTGGTCATCATCTTGTTTTCTTCCACATGTATAAAAGAAGACTGTGTAAAATAAGCACTTAAATTCATACGTTTCATTTTATATTATACCATTGATCTTTGCTCAAACACAAAAGTGCAGATGGCGAAATTTTGTGATTTGTATCCTTATGAAAGTAATGCAAAAGCGTCATTGGTCAGTTCAAGGTTGCAACATAACTGAAAAATTTCAATACGATATTGAATTTTAAATACAAAGCTTATTGTCATTGATACCTAGGCTGCTGTGAATTATTGTTTTGTGGCAGAAAATGGTGTTTTAGCTGTAATAAGCCAACTAGCCTCCAAGAGGAGCATGGATCAATTTGGATTATAAAATGCTCTTATTAAGGAAACCATTAACTCCTTTATGACTCCACTAACTGTTTTAATTTAATTAATGATTGTATAAGCCTAGGTATATTTCCTGATGTGTTTCAAATTACCAAAGTTCTTTCCATTTATAAAAAAGGTAAAAGAAACGGTAGAGGGAACTACAATCTTGAAGCTATTGTACCTGTGTTATTGTTACCTAAGTTATTGAAATTGTCATTGTTAAACAGTTTATGTATTACTTAGAAATTAATGAACTGCTTTGTAAGGATTGGTTTGGCTTCCATAAAGGATTGTCAACTACACATGCTGTTATTTCAGAATAAAATAAGACCAGTGCCGTATATTTAACCCCTGTGGTGGGACTTTTTTCACAGATTCTAAGCTAAACTGTAGTATTTTGTAAAATCTTTCTTAACTTTGTTATAGAAAGACATATTTTAGTATTTCACTATTCAGTCTATTATTATATACTGTTCTATATTATTAACAAGCTTAACCCGGCGGACGTTGTCTCGCTTTTAATTTTTCATTAATATACCAAAATAAAGTAATAAAAACATTTGTAGAAAAAATTTATGCGTTCAACGTCACGTCGAGCATTTCGCTCTGCAGGTGTTTCTGTAGCTCTTGATGTTGAGGCTCGTCCACACAGGTCTCCGAGTTGTGCTTCTCGCTCTGCAGGTGTTTCTGTAGGTCTTGACGTCGAAGCTCGTCCACGCAGGTCTCCGAGTCGTGCTTCTCGCTCTACAGGTGTTTCTTTAGCTCTTGATGTCAAAGCTTGTCCACGCAGGTCTTCGAGTCGTGCTTCTCGCTCTGCAGGTGTTTCTGTAGCTATTGATGTTGAAGCTCGTCCACGCAGGTCTCCGAATCGTGCTTCTCCCTCTACAGGTGTTTCTGTAGCTCTTGACGTCGAAGCTCTTCCACGCAGGTCATCAAGTTGTGCTTTCCGCTGCTCTGCAGGGGTTTCGGCATCTCTTGATGTCGAAACTCGTGTTCGCTGGTCCTCAAGTCGAGCATCTTGCATCTTGTTCTGCAGGTATTTCCGCACATATTGAGATCGAAGTTCGTTCTCGCAGATCTTCAAGTCGTGCTTCCCCCTCTGTAGGGG
Source organism: Nephotettix cincticeps (assembly GCA_023375725.1). Lineage (NCBI taxonomy): Eukaryota > Metazoa > Arthropoda > Insecta > Hemiptera > Cicadellidae > Nephotettix > Nephotettix cincticeps. The sequence continues at coordinate 6,604 of JAGISJ010000035.1, forward strand.
ACTCGACAGCTCTTGAAGTCGATGCCCTTATTGGGACAGCTTCCAAGCATGCTTCTGTTTCTCCAGATGTTTCAGCAGCTCTAAGTTCTGAAATACATCAAGCGTTTTTTGTTCTTCTACCAATGTTGGCTTTTTTAGGGAGGCATGCCATAAAAAGTATTCTGCATAATAAATTATTTATTATCAATTTATTTTAAAGTTTCCCTAAATCTTTTAATTACCGAGGCAATAAGGTTAAAATAAATAATAAGAAATACAGATTGCCTGACCAAGTAAAAGTATATACAGTTAAACTGTTTCACTCGCATAACCTTAAAACAAAAATTTAAACAAAAACAAATTATTTTACTATTCATTAATTTGTCTCTCCAAACATAGCTTTGCTAGCTGGGGCTCCCCCAGGCCCCTGTGGTTGTTGTTGGCAGTCCTTAGTATTTAGAATAGAGTTAATGGCAGTGTAGGGAAAGTGTGTGCAAAAGTCCATACCATTATAAACTAAAATAACGTAACACAGTATCAAAATGTGCAATAAGAAGTCACAGTTAAAAATTTAAACTGTTTAGTCACTCGCAAAATCAAAAAACAAATGTAAACAAAATAAAATACCACTGTCGCAGCAGACCTGGGTACTCAGCAAATTTCCAATTCAATAATCTATATTATAAAGAAGAGTTTATTTCTGTATGTTTGTTTGTGGGTTTTTGTGGCAAGTAAATGTGAAAAATACTGAACCGACCGGTTTGAAATTTTACACAAAGGTAGATCTTAAACTCATGCAACACATAGGCATACTCATTTCCTTAAAATCCTCTCGGGCTACGCCCTGTGAACATCCTAAGTTTCAATGTTTACATTTTTAGAGAATGAAAACATAAAATTACTTGAATGTCAACAGCTGTGAACACTAAAATTTGACAGTTCGAGATGCAGAAGACATGGTTGCTGTAAATACCCTGGGATTCAATGTTTACAGTTTTTAATGTCAACATCCGTTTACTTTACATTTTGACAGTTCGGGAAGAAGAAGAAATAAAGTTGATTTTTCAGATAAACTGCTGGATCGAAATTAGTGAATTATTTGAAATACTGGAATGGAAGATTTTAAGTTTTTTTCCGACGACTGTCTCTATTACATTAATCCTTATCCTCTCCCAATATTTGGCAGATGTTACTTGAAAGTTGGATGAAATGTTGTAGACATTCGTGTTTTCTCATTTTGTAAACAATGGAGAATTAATTAACAATAACTTAAATGTATCAGTAGAGCCTACACCTTTCAGCCTTTTTAACCCGTGCGAAGAACGGGTACTTTGGCTAGTATAATAATAATAATATATGACAAGTTTTATAAAAATCTGTCCATAAACATGAGAATTATTTGCCTATTCTCCATAAGATTAACATGGGAAAGAGTGTGCAGGTTAGCTGCTGCGAGGAACACTAAAAGTAGTCATTTCTACCATAAATAACTTTTATCTTAACATTTATACCAACTTTCATCAACATCTGTCCATAAATAAAGGAGTTCGCTTATTCCCTATATGATTGGGAAAAGAGTATGCAGGTTTGCTGCCATGATAAACACATAAACTATAATTTTTAAGTATAAATGGATAGATCTCAACCACATGAAGCTGAATATGAAGTTTTATTTAGTTTTGTTTTTATTGATTTTTAGTTTAGTTTTTAGTTTTAGTTTTGTTTTTATTGATTAATGTGGGAAACATTAATTTTTCCCTAAGATTAACATTGGAGCCCCACAATACAACGTACTGTGTTTAGATTTTTTAATATCTCGGTAACCGTTGAAGATAGAGAAAAACTTTAATATCTTTATTTAAGGAACTTAATTGTGTAGTTTTTTAAGCTGATTCCAATGGTGAAATATAAAATTAGAAATTTTTAAAAATTACATGTGAAAAACGCAAAAAACCCCATTTTGGGGTACAAAACCCCACCAAACTACCCGTTCCCATTGACCGATATGTCTGGTTTACGAACTCGTCCGAGCAGTTGTAGGAATACACCTCTCTACCAAATTTGGTCTCGATCGGACCAATTTCACGAGAGTTATCGTGCTAACAGACACATATATATATATATATATATATATATATATATATATATACACACATATACCCCCGTCGCAGCAGACCTGCGTACTCAGGGAATTTCCAAATCAATAATTTAATACAAGACAAGTTTTATAAAAATATGTCCATAAACATGAGAATTATTTGCCTGTTCTCCATAAGATTAACATAGGAAAGAGTATGAAGGTTTGCTGCCATGATAAACAAATAAACTATTATTTTTAAGTATAAATGTTTGGATCTCAACCAAATGAAGCTAAATATCAAGTTTCATCCAAAAATATTGAATGATAAGTGAAATATTAATTTTTCTTTATCCTCCATAAGATTAACATTGGAGCCCCACAATAGTCTACAGTAGTATTAGGTTATTGGGCGTAACAATTAACAATAAACTTAGCTTTAGAGAGCACATTACTAATATCCAACTCCAATGCTTAAAGGATATGAATATGCTTAAGGTAATAGCTAGTGGCAAAAAAGGAGCTCATCCGTCCTTTATTCTACGGATTTATCAAAACCTCATTAGGCCTAAATTAGAATATGCTTGCTTCATGTTCGGACACATTGCTAAATCTGAATTAAACAAAATGGAAATGATTTAAAATCAGGCATTAAGAGTAGCCACTGGTGCTTACAAAACCAAACCTATCATAGCCATACACAAAGAGACAGCCTCCATGCCACTTGCTACTAGAAGAATGATGCTATCCGAAAGATTCGTTTACAAAATTATGACAGATCAAGATTATCCAGCTTATCCCCATCCTGTATATTTACATGCACTGAGTATGTATGCTCCTAACTGGTCCAAAAAAAAAAACACTTTACATAGGTGCTACTAATACAATTAATTGTTAAATATTATTTATAGTATAAAAATAAGAGTGTAAAACATTTGGTGTTTATAGAAAAACCTTTATATTTTCAGTCTAAATTAATATAAATTAATAGCATTTATTGATCAGCTGTTCGGTTTTGTTTTGTGGATTAAAAATATTTGCTGAGTAAAAAGCATTTTTTTACAGTAATTTTATTAAAAATAATTAACATTTTGGTGCCGAAACCCGTTGGAATCGTTAAAAATATGTCAAGTAAAGAACCTGCCTCTCGAATGACAACAAGATCTTGTACTAAAAAAGAAAAGAAAAAGGAAAATAAAGAAATTCTAAAAGTTGGCCTAGATACTACTACAATGAGTGTACTCTCCAACCCTTCTTCTAAAAAAACATCTATTAAAATTGAAATCAATTGAAAAACCTATACCGACGAAAGAAGCGGTTACTTTTTGGATGCAAGATAATGAAAATAAAATGATTCATGATGATGAAGCACAGAGGTTGGTCTACAACACCGTGAAGATAATGGATGAGCCAACTGATGACCACCTAGATGATCAGTCAAAGCCTAGGGCCGACAAATCGGTGAGTACATCCAAAATACTTATTACTGATGCCCAAGATGATCGGTTTAATTCTTGGGTAAATAAACCTGTGAGTAACTCTAAAATCAAAAACTCCTTTCCAGACCAATTTGAGCAGTTTGGTGTAAGGCCTCGAGATGATCACTCCTTAACAAATTTGCTTAATACAGATGGGAAAGAGCCCCGTGCTAGGGTTTATGCTCTCCCTGATTTCAATGGAAACCTGAGTCAGTGGCCAGCATGGATTGCTGAGTTTAAGCGCTCTACTGACTTTAACAACTATACTGATCTTGAAAATCTTCAAAGATTACAAAAATTGTTGAATGGTAAAGCTAAAGAAATTGTTTCTGCACTTTTAATTTACCCAGAAAACGTGCCTGAGATTATAAATTTATTAGAGCGTCGCTTTGGACGCCCAGAAGTAATAATTAAGAGTTTAATAGAAAGCGTGAGAAACAGACCTTCAACAAAAGATTACAAACCCGATACTTTAATTGAATTTAGTGACATGGTGCGTAATCTTGTAGTAACTGTTAGGTCACTCGAGCAGGAGCATTATTTGTTTAATCCGCAGCTTTTAGAAGAGCTTACAGAAAAATTGTCCACTAACATGAAACTCAACTGGGGAATGTATGTCACGTCCCAGCAAACTGAGGCAAGGAAACCAATAGGGCTGGATATTTTCTCAGCATGGTTGTCATCTGTAGCCAAAGCAGCAACAATTTGTGTTTCTAGTTCTGCTTCTCTAGCTGGAAACAGCAACAAAGGTCCAGTAAAATATGAGTCTGGCCAAAAGAATTTTGTGTTACTGCATGAAAATAGGGACAAAAAGTTTAAGAAAAGGCAGTGCCTTTGTTGTAAAAAAGACAGCCACGATTTGGCAGACCGTAAGTATTTTCAGAATAAAGATCTACAAAGCCGATGGGAACTAGTGAAAAATAATAAGGTTTGCTTTAACTGTTTAAAAACAGGCCACAGAGCAACCCAGTGTCGAAAAAAAGGATTGTGTGGGTTGGATGGATGTGTCTATCATCACCACAATTTACTGCACGAATCTACTAAGCAGAATGACAAAAAGAATAAAGACATAGATTTAACTAAAAATCAGACAATATTTTAATACTTTTTTTAATACTTTTAATACTTTCTTTAATACTTTTAATACTTTCTTTAATACTTTTAATACTTTAATACTTTTTAACTGAAATGGCGACCTACCCAGGTAGGTATTTTAAGCCAAGTATGAATGAGGAATGAATGTAGGATGATTGTGGCGCGATCTTGTAGTCTTGTTACTGACTAAGGCTGACATGTTCCTTAGACAGGACTTAACTAATAGCCCAACAGCCAATGGCAACTAATGGACCTACAGTTTAACGTGGAATCCGAACCACGACCTCTGAATTACGAATTGGTCTAATTATGATGATGGTCTTTGCGGATTAACGAAGTATTCAATAGTGCGGACGTTAATCCACACAAGAGAACATTACATCCACTGACCATCTCTCACAACTATCCACAATTCGTGACCTCCAAGTAGCTGGATTACAGGACGTCGCCACCGTCCCAGTCTCTCAATTGTGGTGCCTGTAAAGGATCATTTTGGATATCAAGATGAATCTGTTGATAGAGTACTCTTACGAGTTCTTCCAGTAACATTAATCGGAAGTAAGGGTAAGAAAGTCAACACATTTGCATTGATTGATGATGGCTCCACAATATCTGTAATAGAAAAAAGTTTGGCAGATGAACTCAATCTTGATGGACCAACAATACCGCTATCATTCTCTTGGACTGATGGGTCGACTTGCACTGAAAATCTTTCTAAAACTGTTTCGGTAAAGATTGTCAATAATGAAGGAGAGCAATTCAACCTAGAAAATTTAAAAACCTTGAAAGATTTACAGTTACCAATACAGTCCATAAACATAAAAAAAATTAAGGAAAAATGGCCTCATCTGCAACAAATTTCTGAAAACGTTTTTCATCGTGGAAGGCCCCAGCTGTTGATCGGCCATGAACACGTACACTATACTGTGCCACTACACTACACGTGCACTATACTGACACAAGTCGTTATTGGACCAGCCAATGCACCCATCGCTTTGAAGTCAAAACTCGGATGGACAATAAATGGTCCTACTGGAAAAATACATTATCAGACTCGAGAGGACACTGACTTTGTTATGTTCAAAAATGAGATCAATACCGAAATGAAGGAATTGGACACTTTGGTTAGAGAGAGTTTTGAACGAGATTTTGTTGACTGTTCAGTTCAGATGTGTAAAAAAACTGAAGAGGAAATCAGAGCTGAAAACATACTTGAAAAAACATGTTCTCAAACTGAAGACAGCAAATGGCATGTTGGTTTGCTTTGGAGAGAAGAGAATCCTAAATTACCAGAAAGCCGGTCTGTTGAATGGCGGCGATTAAACTATGTTGAAAATAAATTGAAAGAAAACCCAAAGTTATGCCAACAATATCAACAGCAAATAGCAAACTATGAGGAAAAGGGATATGCACAAAAAGTAAACCTTAACGATTTAAAAAACAAGTGTAATAAGACGTGGTACCTTCCTTATTTCGCTGTTCACAACCCTAGGAAACCAGACAAATTCCGGTTTGTTTTCGATGCTGCATCGAAATCAAGTGGTCAAAGCCTAAATGACAATCTCCTTCCTGGTCCTAATATGATCAATAATCTTATGGGCATTCTATTCCAGTTTAGAAAATATAAAATAGCCTTTGTTGCAGACATTGTAGAAATGTTCTTGAGAGTAAAGATTGTTCCTGAAGATCAAGAAGCTCTGCGTTTTCTTTGGCGAGGAGAAAATAGAAACTTGGAAGAGTGGCGCATGACATCGATGATTTTTGGAGCAGTTTGTTCGCCAACAAGTGCTATTTATGTCATGAGAAGAAACGCAGAAAAACATGGAAGTGAAAATCAAGAAGCTGCGTTAGCCATTAAGGAGCAATTTTATATGGACGACTATCTTGACAGCAGAGAAACCTTAGAAGACGCTATAAGCTTAGCAGAAGGAGTTATAGATATTTGCAAAAAAGGAGGTTTCAATTTTGTCAGTAATTCCACAGAACTTATGAACTCACTGCCCAAGTCTTGCTGGTCAGGAAAATACTTGCAGAAAGTCGTAGGGTTATCACACTCAGCCAATGATACCGAAGAAAGAGTTCTTGGATTACATTGGAACTTTCATGATGATCTCTTTCTTTTCAGAGTCAATTTCGTTAAAGTGAATAGAGAAATCGTAGATTTAACAAAACTGCCAACAAAAAGACAAGTACTTCAGGCTGTAATGTCCGTTTTTGATCCGTTAGGTTTCCTTACCCCTTTAACCATGAAAGGTAAAATCCTTGTACAAAACCTATGGAAATTAAAAGTGCAATGGGATGACATCATTCCAACAGAGCTAGAAAAGCTATGGAAGGACTGGTTGAAAGATATTAAGAGTTTAGAAAACTTACGGATACCACGGTGCTGCGATTTGACAAAAAACTGTAAAATACAACTGCACGTATTTTGTGACGCCAGTTTAAAGGGATTTTGTTCTGTAGCATACTTCCGAATAGAAAAGCAAGAACAAGTGGAAGTAGCCTTTGTCCTAGCTAGGTCTCGTGTTGCTCCTTTGCAAGAATCAACAGTTCCTAGACTTGAGCTACAAGCGGCTGTGTTGGGAAGTCGAATCGCCTCTCTAGTTCATCAGTTTCACAAAATAGAAATAACGAACACATACTTCTGGACAGACTCGAGAATAGTATGGTACTGGTTACAAGCCAATCATAAGCAGAAATCAGTATTTGTCAGCAATCGAGTAAAAGAAATATTGAACATTTCTGATAAGAAACAGTAGAAGTGGTTACCTACAGATGAAAACGTTGCGGATGAAGCCACACGAGAAGCATCAGTTTCTTCTTTAAGTGGAAATGACCGATGGTTTCAAAGTCCAGCTTTTCTTCGTGAACAAGAGAAATCATGGCCTAAGTTTGAAAATCAACCAAAAGGAGAAGAAGAGGAAGAAGTAATATTGTCAACTATATTAGATAATAAACTCGAGTCACCTATTGATATGAACAGATTTTCTAAGTACTTCAGACTCATAAGAACCATGGCATGGGTACAACGATTTATCTATAACGCAAGGAACAAATCTAACAAAAAATTAAATTTAAACTTGAGTGTTGAAGAGCTACATAATGCTGAAGAAACTTGCTTCATGCTTTCTCAACAAGAATCATTTACCGAAGAGATTAATAAACTTAAAAATAACAAATTAGTATCACGAGAAAGTCGACTATTAAAACTGAGTCCTATTTTGTCCGGAAAATTGTTAAAAATGAGAGGGAGAACCGAATATGGCAACAAAGTCAATCAAGATGTCAAAAATCCAATTATTTTAGACCCAAAACAGCGATTGACAACACTATTAATTCAACATGAACATGAGCAGGCGGCTCATCAGGGTCAAGAGACTGTGGCTAATAGCTTGAGGCAAAGATTTTGGATCCTTCGTTTGAAACAAGCCATCAAAAGCTGTTGTGCAAATTGTAAACGGTGTCAATTGCGTCGTCTTATGCCAAAACATCCTGAGATGGCTCCTTTGCCGGAGTATAGAACGGAACCATACGGCAGACCTTTTACCTGTGTAGCACTAGACTATTTTGGTCCCATAGAAGTTACAGTGGGTCGCAGAAGAGAAAAACGTTATGGAGCTTTGTTTACATGTCTCTCTGTTCGTGCTATACACCTGGAGCTTGCAACTTCACTAAATACTGATTCAGCAATACAAGCTATAAGAAGATTTGCAGCAAGGCGAGGATACCCATCTCAATTAATTTCTGATAACGGAACGAACTTCAAAGGTGCGGAGAAAGAGCTCAGAAATACTTTGAACACTTTTGACAACGAAAAATTAAAGAATTTCTGCTCATTGAAGAAGATGAAATGGGGTTTTTTACCACCAGGTAGTCCTCACATGGGTGGAGCTCATGAACGTCTCGTGCAATCGGTAAAGAAATGTTTGAGTGTGGTTTTAAACTCACATGCTCCAAGAGAAGAAACTTTATTGACCTTGCTCTGTGAAGTGGTATACATTGTTAACAACAGACCACTTACACCTGTGTCGGAAGATCCTGCTTCCAAAACACTGGGTCATATAACTTGTATAAAGTCCGATTTCAAACAACAATATTTTTGTGGTATAGAAGAACGTGTAATAAACTTGTTTAGTCAGGATAAATTACATATAATAAGATTTTATATATCATTAGAAAAATAATGACTTTATGTTTTGTGTACATTATTGTTTTAAATAATTATTTCAAAATACTTAACTTTGGTTTTCGAAAATAGAACACTTATCCGAAGTTGTTACAAGAGAAATCTGTGCCAACGTAAGTCTGTGTTTAGTTTGTTGTTACAGGTTGTATATATTACAGTACTATACTTCTTACTGACACAAACCTCTGAATTCACCAGTAAATTCAGCAGTGAATTGTGACAAAAAATTCTTAACATCTTTAACTTAAAAAAGCAACCGCAGTATTATTTATCTTCTTAAATTTCTCCGACTCATAATTATCACTTTTGGACACATTGACATTAGACACTATGAAACATCCTCATTTTTAAAACTTATTTAATAAATTGTATTTCGAATTTCATTGTGTCCAACATCACTGACTATTACTTAATAACCTGACTATACTTTTAGACACAATGAAGTTGGACAAATTGAAACAGAGTTTATTTCTCTGTTTTAAGGTTGTGGACACAATGAAATTGGACACTATGAAACGTTCCCGACAAACCTATATGTGAACTGTGATAAGACGTAAGTTGCTTAGTCTAAATACACAGTTCAGGTCTAAAATAATGGTTTTATTTGTACAATTAATGCAACTTTACACTGCAGATAATCTTGGAAACTTGGTAAACCGAACATGTTTCAGTCGCAATTAGTTCGGATTACCATGACTCTGGTGTACTTAAAAAAAAATTAAATTTTCACTTCAGAAGCCTAACCTTGATCTATTGTTTAATGTAAGGATTTTATGACTACTAAAATACTTTAGGCTACAAATCATATACAAAAGATTAATGAACAAAATGAGCTTCCTATTGATTCACTATCCAATCAATCAATTATTGGTATTAATACCCTAAACTTATTCATACTTTTCCTTTTTTTAAAAATTTTTACGTGGAAGATTTTGAGGTGAATTTATTAGTGGCTTAAAAAAAGCTCGGCTTTAAATAACTTTAGCTTGAAAATTATACAAAAAGCTCAAAATTAAAATTCCAGGCTAGCACACCCCTAGTATAATGGTTTTTGCTACCATGAGAACCATGAGATTTAGCATGTTGTGTTAACTGTTTGTATTGTGTTCTAGAACCTACACCACCCCAACACATGGCCAACGTGCGTAAGGTCTGGTGTTATCCAGTGCAGTTCTCCACGCCCAGTCCTCGCCTTCCTCCGATCGACTACTTCATAGAAAGAGACCACACCCTGCTTTGGTTCTAATGTGTTTACTGTGTATATTGTGTTGTAGAACCTACACCACCCCAACACATGGCCAAAGTGCGTAAGGTCTGGTGTTATCCAGTGCAGTTCTCCACGCCCTGCCCCCACCTTCATCCAATCGTCTACAGAAAGAGACCAGACCCTGCTTTGGTTCTAATGTGTTTACTGTGTATATTGTGTTGCAGAACCTACACCACCCCAACACATGGCCAACGTGCGTAAGGTCTGGTGTTATCCTGTGCAGTTCTCCACGCCCTGCCCTCGCCTTCCTCCGATCGACTACTTCATAGAAAGAGACCAGACCCTGCTCCGGTTCCAGGGAGACACCGTCACCACCAATACCACCCACTTGCACAAACTGGTAACCATGATGATTAATTAGAGCTAGCCTGTACCAAGTTTTGTTTAATTTTTTCAAAATACCTATTTGTATGGCTGTTATACAGATCTGAGGTCTGATGTAAGAAAATTACTGAAAGAGACAGGATCAAAATGTATTACGGGTTATGGACTTTTGATACTTTTATCAATATCTGTTAGGATTAATAATAAAGAGACCACCGCTAAACCTAAATTTTGATCATGTTGCATAATTTTCTTACATAGGTAGTATTGTATTTTAGAAAATGCTCATTGTATTTTAACCAAAAATTCTGACATAAGTAGTATTTTAACGGTTACTAGCATTAGTCTTCCATAGTCATAAGTCTAATGACATGCTGTAGAGTGAAAACTGTTGAATGAATTTAACCCTAGAACTGGCAAAGTCATAATCCACAATGCATTAATAAATTGAATGAGAAGTAGCAGGTAGAGGCATCTGTTGTCAATTTAGTGAACTTGAAAGATGCCATCGCCTTTTTCATTCATTCATTGGAAGGGGCGGATTGCTTTTTGCGCACCCCTAAGTTTCTCTTCAAGAGAATTAGAAATCCTCCAAATGAAGAGACTCATTCATTCATTCGAAGGGGCGGATTTTCCCAAAGCGCTTCAGCTGTAGCGGCTTTTTGCACACTCCTAAAAATTGTCTTTCCTGGAGGATCAGGAATCTTCTAGATGAAGAGACCTAAAAAACTGCAGCAGCCTATTGACGAACTCATCAGGAGGCAGAAAACTACCCCTTACCAAATTACCCAGACACAATTCATAGTGCAAATATTGCTTAAGGGAGAACCTCCTGTTCTTATTACAGAGTACTCCGTGTCTGAGTACTCTGTATAGGTACTCAGAGGAGGACCTTACCTCTGCCAGCTCTATACAATCAATGAGTAGATGATCTGCAGTTTCCTCCTGCAGATGACATTTCCTACACAGAGGGTCGCCGTTGAAGACCCCCATGCGTAGTTGGTGCTTCCTCAGATTACCGTGACCAGTGACGATACCTGTGACAAGTTTGGCATCCTTCCTGCCAAGTTTCAGGAACCCCTTTGCAACTGGACGAGATGGAGAACAAAGATTAAGCTTACTTACTCTGTGCAGGGAAGGTTCAGCCCATCTTTTCTTATGACAATCCCTAGCCCAGGAATTGATAGTCTGAAAAGCCGCAGCGTGGGAAACACCACAGAAGGGTTGAGGACCACAAAGGAAGGATGATGCAGCCCTATTGGCCAGCCCGTCTGCCACTTCGTTACCATCCAGAGTGCCCTGGAACCCCACAAAGGGTGACTTTATTGTTTCTGCTTACACAGTACACAAGCCTAAAACAGTCCCACACAACCCTAGAGTTGAACTCTACCGAGTCTAAAGCTCTAAGAGCCACCTGACTGTCAGAGAAAATATTGATAGAAAGGCCCTCATGACCCAGCATCAAAATGTCTCTGGCACATTCCATAATGGCAGTGATCTCGGTCTGGAAAACAGTGGGGAAAGTCCCCATGGAAATACCTGACCGTACGTTGTCCTGCACCCCGAAGATGCCTGCTCCTGTGCCCCGACTGTTCTTGGACCCATCAGTGTACCACTCCCGATCACAGGGTGGTAGTGGGTAGGCTCTATTCTTACATTCGTCCTGTTGCAGAAAAAGAACCGGAAAGACCTGCCAAAACAGAAAGTTCTCGGAAGATAATCAGAGGGCATACCTAAAATGTCGCTCTGAATTATCCCTGAAATTCTGGTGTGACCACGTAATTCACCTGGCCTATTCCAGAGGCCCTCTCTACTGAAACATAGAGCCAATACATTAGCCCCGGTTTCAGTCCCCATGCTGCGCCGACCATATGCCTACATGCAAACAGAGACTACTTACCCCAGTCAATTACCCGTTGTAAGTGAGATTCCCAGCAAAGTGTCCGATCCAGAATGATCCCAAGATACTTCACCTGGTCTTGCAGGTTGATCAAACTCCCCTGTAATTTTAGCGGACCAACCCTGGTCAGCTTTTTCCTCTTGGTAAATGGTACAGCAACCACTTTAGAGGGATTCACTGATAGACTGACCTCATTGCACCAACCATCCACAAGCCTTAGTGCAGAGTTCATGAGGTCAGTCATTATTAAACTTACCTATCACAAGGATGGCAATATCGTCAGCGTATCCTTGAGCAAAGACACCACTGTCATTAAGCCTTCTGATAAGGCTGTCTACCACCAGGTTCCATAAAAGGGGTGAGAGAACGCCCCCCTGTGGACAGCCCCTTGTTGACTTGGCTACTACCTCTACTCCCTGTAGAGAAAGTTTCACATACCTATTGCATAGCAGTGCCTCAATCCATCAGCAGATGACATCGCTGAATCCTCTAGATCTAGCGGCGTTCAACATGACATCCATGGCCGTGTTGTCAAAGGCTCCCTGAATGTCTAGGAACGCTCCAAGTGCCACCTCTTTATGGTCAATAGCTCCTTCAATTCTGCACACCAACTGGTGCAGGGCCGACTCACAGAACCTACCCTGAATGTAGGCATGCTGGTTTGGGTGTAAAGGGGCAGACTTCAGCGAAGAGTCCCAGATATACCTTACCACCAACTTCTCCAGAATCTTTAACAAGAAAGAAGACAATGAAATCGGCCGAAAGGATTTCGGGTCTGTGTAACTATTCTTACCCGGTTTAGGGATAAATGCTATCCTGGAAGTCCTCCATGCATCAGGAACATGTCCCAGGGCCAAGCTCGCCCTGAAAATATTACAGAGAGCCGGGAGAATGATCTCTATGCCCTGCTATAGAAAAACCGGCCGGACTCCATCTGGACCTGGTGACTTGAAAGGACTCAGAGAGCCTATAGCCCACCTTATCCTGCTGTAGGTGACAATCCTGGCGGCACCCCACCTGGTTGCACAGGCCCTCCGCGACGTAGACTCACCTAATTCACCAGTTTCTCCACCAATGATGCATGCAGGAAAGTGCACTTTAGCCATATGTTCCAACACCTCCTGTGGTCTGTGAAATAACTCACCATTAGGTCCTTCCACAGAACCTAGGGTCAGGGTTTTGTCCTTGGCCAAGACCTTGCGAAGCCTGGAAGTTTCCTCAGTGCCCCCCAGCCCCAAGCAGAAAATGTGCCATGACTGCCTCTTTGCCCTTCTGACAGCGAGGTTATACCTGGTGAGCATGCTGTGGTAACAGTCCCAGCTGTTGTTGGACTTCGCTCTTCTGAATAGAGCTCTTACCTGTTTCCTCATGCCGGCCAGTTCAGGATTCCACCAGCTGCATTTGGCGGACCAAGCCTTTACTAATGGACAGCTCTCTTTGAAGGAGGAGACAATCGAGTTCCCTAGAAGGCTGGCAGCCCTATCCAGTTCATTTTTATCCTTGGCTTGTAGAACTTGCACATCAAGTTTTTCACCTAGTTTTCTTTTGAAGACGACCCAGTCCGTCTTCTTAGGATTCCTGAATTCAGACAAAACAGGCACAAAGTCCCCTATAGCATAGAGGATATGACAGTGGTCAGAAAGAGAGGGTTCAGGAGAGACATGCCAACCTATGACCCTGTCCTGAAGCCCCTCAGAATAAAGTGTTAAATCTATCACAGAGTTACCAACTCGACTAGAAAAGGTTGGCACAGAGCCGACATTGGCTATAGACAAACTGCTAGATGCTATAAAATCCAGAAGCTGCCTACCTCTGCAGTTTGTCTCCCTAATAACCCAGATTGAGTTGTGGGAGTTGGAGTCGCACCCCACAAGCAGGTCCACCCCTCCAACGCAGCATTGGTCCACCAGCGCCACCATCTGAGAGGGTGCAAGGACGGACGCAAGGAGGAGCGGTTTGCCAAAAGACCCGCATATCGTCCGAACTGCAACGACGTCCCTGGAACAGAACTCGAGAACTGGCGAATGGGCCAGGCCACTCCTGATCCACACACAAGCCCTCGAGTTGGAAACAGAACAAGAGATTAGATGCCCCCAAGGGCACCTACGCTGACGTTCTAGCCATTCGGAAGTGCTAGGGTTCGAATCCCGACCATGAGCAATCCCAATTTGGCTTGCAAATTTGTGATATATCGGAGAGGGGGCCCATTTTAAATAAACGGTGGCCGGCTTGGGTGGAAGTTGAGGGCATTTGTAAGTTGTTTGGAAGTGGACACCTGTTTTGCTTTCGTGGTTAGTGGTTATAAGGGGAGGCATGTTTTATGCTTTTTTTTTTTAAACTTTGATATTTCAAGACAATATTAGTTATTATACACACATTATTTTTATGTTACAGTTAAAAGTAAAAAGCTTGCCACTTCTAGGGTTAAACAACATCTGTCTATAAATAAATGAGTTTGCCTATACTCCATAAGATGAACATGGTAAAGAGCATGCAGGTGGGGAGCGCGCTGGTCTAGGGGTAGAGCGCGGGGCTTTGGTGCCCAAGGTCCCGGGTTCAAATCCCGCCAATCACCAATGGCTTTTCGCTATGTGATAATGCCGCAACCCACACAGGGGTGCGCAAAAAGTCGCTAAGGCTGAAGTGCCTTGGGAGAAATCCGCCCCTTTCAGTAAAAAAAAAGAGCATGCAGGTTTGCTGCTGCTAAGAATGCTGTATTTAGGCATTTTTACATTAAAATTATTTTAATTCTGACCAATACCAAATTAAACAATATCTTTCCCTAAATAAATGAGTTTGCCTATTCTCCATAACATTAACAAGGGAAGAGAATGTAGGTTTGTTGCTGTCAGGAACGCTGTAAGTAGGCATTTTTACAATAAACTATTTTAATTTTTACCATGTATACCAATTTTCAACAACATATGTCCATATATAAACGAGTGTGCCTATTGTCCATAAGATTAACATGGGAAAGAGCATGCAGGTTTACTGGTGTGAGGAACGCTGTATGTAGGCATTTTTACATTCAACTTTTTTAATTTTGACCTATATCAAATTAAACAATATCTGTCCATAGATAAATGAGTTTGCCTATTCTCCATAAGATTAACATGGGAAAGAGCATGCAGGTTTACTGCTGTAAGGAATGCTGTATGTAGGCTTTTTTACAATAAACTATTTTAATTTGGAGCAATACCAAATTAAACTATATCTTTCCATAAATAAATCCATAAATCGAATCCCGCAAGGGTCGAATCTGGACCCAGTCGCCATTTGTCATTGGGCTACTAATTAATGATGCTTCCTAACAACAGGTCGACGTTAGGTAGTAACAAGACCGGGGTTTGGACCGTTCCCCATCAAAACATTAAAAATGCCACTGGCGTAGAAATACACAAAATAAAAAAAAAATGAGTTTGCCTACTTTGTATATGATTAATATGGAAAAGAGCATGCAGGTTTGCAGCTGTGAGGAACTCTGTAAGTAGGCATTTTCACAATAAACTATTTGAATTTTAACCATGTATACCAAGTTTCATCAACATCTGTCCACGAATAAATGAGTTTGCCTATTTTCAGTAAGATTAACATGGGAGAGTGTATGCAGGTTTGCTTCTGTGAGGGACACACCAACTATGATTTTTAAGAATTTGCACACGGGATATTTTTGGTTTGTTGAGAGACAGTTGGCACTACTGAGTATCACATGTTGACGACCGGTTACGTAAATGCTACACAATTTCTGTTGACTTCTATTAATTCATAGAGATATTATGAGATTAAGAAATTAAAAGTAGTCAGTAATTAATTATTAAATTATCATATTATTTTAACTGACCACAAACGTAAAACCAAAAATAGTGCCCTTGTACAAAATAAATGTATGAGAAAGTATGTACATCAGTAAACGAAATTATTTCCTTAATCTCACCAGTCAGTTGAACAAAGCATGGTGGATTTCAAACATAAGCACATATTGATTCCAAATTCAGAGGAATGAGCCGCTGGATGATTGGTCTCTTGCCAGTTGTCACTGAAACTACAGATCGGCTAGATAGCAAGCGATTCTGAGCTTTAGACTGTGCGCAATACGGTTTCTTTTCGCATATAACCCTGCTTCATAACTCGCTTCTGCTACATAGCAAGCAATTCTGAGCCTTAAACTATGCGCAATACGGTCTCTTTTCTCAAGTAACTCAGCTTCTCAAGTCGCTTTTAACTGAATACGTTCATAGTATGGGATCATTTATGGGCCTCTAGGAAGAAACCCAATTAAGCTACAACTGATGATCCATAAACCTTCTCCATAAAATTCTATGTAAATGTACCAATTTTCATGACAAATTTTCCAAATATTTAATTTTTAACTATGGCATTTATTAACTGATGACATTTATTTGGACACGATATATATATATATATAAATATATATATATATATATATATGTATGTAGGTATGTAATAAATAATTTGGTAAATGTTATGGTAGGATTTCCTTCTTGTATTAATGCTGCTCAGTTGGTCCATCAAAACTTAAATAAATTAACAATGCTTACACATAATATCCTTAACCAACCTGAATTTTAACTTATAACATCCAAACCTGACACAAGTTTTTTTCCCATCCTACGTACAAGACAAAAAAAGACAACCCGACAAAAAAATTTATGGTAATCCACCAGCGAGCACATAATACAATAGAGAGGACACGGCAATTTATTCCAACGCATTGCTTGTGAAGCCAGTTCCGCCATCTTGGTTTGATCCATCGCCTCGAATCCGTGCAGCAGGTGAGCTCAGTTCACATTAAAACGCCGCGACAAATACACAATCATAAACTATATTATTAATTGAATGAAGTTGCTGAGATTTTGCAAACTTGTAGTTTAGATACTGAGGATAGCAATAGTGTTGATTTAAAGATAATATTAATTATAATAACTTATTAATTAAATTATATTTAAACACTTGTCGTTCCATTTTCTAGATCTAGACATGAAAAAGTTGTATAGCGAGGATTTTTTTTATTTTTTGGTCAGAGACTTTTTGTCAGCGAGAAAGTTTTAGGTAAATAACCAAATTTAATTATACAATTCACAAATATTTTTTATCATGTTTGGTTTTCTTGCAAAGTTAGGTGTAATACAGGTGGAAATTACTTCCGTCACATCGCGTTGCGCCCGACTACGCGACGGGTTGGCCGCGGCCAAATGTGAGTTAATGATACCCTTATGTAATGTTATTAATTACATTTTAAAATCAATGGCCACTATGGATTTCACAATCATGATTAAATACATTTTTACAAATATTTATTAGGCGGCAGGAGTCAGTCCAGGCGCTCACACGCTTGACGTGACATGGGTTTAATTATCTTTTAATTGCTCGTAAAGGAAATTTATTAAAAACAAAATGCCAAATAAAAAGTATTTTATGGGTCCTTATCTACATATTGATGTGTTAAAATACAAAAACTAATGATTAGAAATATTTTATTTTTTTGAAATTAGAAAATTAAAATCCCATAAGGATTTAACAAAACTAATTCCGTTGTATTATTTTTGTTTATTAATGGAAAATTTCAAACTTTGGACCTAAATAAACTTCACATATTCATGAATAAAATGTATTGAATAACATTTAGCGAATTTCCAATAGGGAAGAAGCTATTACCGTAGGTCTCATGGTGAGACTTAAGCCCGGGACCATGTTATTTTTTCTTCTTTAGGTGCCCAGAGTCCAAAAACAATAGTCGTTAAAAATTTTTATATATGTATATATATATGTATATTATATTGAAATAATTCGACCAAGTACCCTTAAAAAACATTTTTATTTTTTCTACATGTTTCGGGTAATAATCCCATTTTAAAGAAGTGAAAATTGTTATAACCTTATTTGGTAATATTAACCTGTAAATGTAAATAAATATCATATGATAATTTTAATCATATGGTCGAATTATTTCAATATAATAATATTAGTAGCCCTGTTTGATGAAATAAACAGTAAAATATATGTATATATATATATGTGTCTGTGAACACGATAACTCTCGTAAAAATGGTCCGATCGAGACCAAATTTGGTAGAGACGTGTATTCCTACAAATGCTCGGACGAGTTCGTAAACCAGACATATCGGTCAATGGGAACGGGTAGTTTGGGGGGGTTTTGTACCCCAAAATGGGGTTTTTTGCGTTTTTCACATGTAATTTTTAAAAATTTCTAATTTTATATTTCACCATTGGAATCAGCTTAAAAAACTACACAATTAAGTTCCCTAAAGTTTTTCTCTATCTTAACGGTTACCGAGATATAAAAAAATCTAAACACAGTACGTTGTATTTTGAGGCTCCAATGTTAATCTTATGGAGGATTAGGAAAAATTAATTTTTCACTTATTATCTAGTATTTTTTGATGATGAAACTTGATATTTAGCTTCATGTGGTTGAGATCCATACATTTGTCTTAAAAAATCATAGTTTATGTGTTTATCATGGCAGCAAACCTGCATACTCTTTTCCCATGTTAATCATATGGAGATTAGGCAAACTCCTTTATTTATGGACAGATGTTGATAAAAGTTGGTATAAATGTTAAAATAAAAATTGTTTATGGTAGAAATGTCTAATTTCAGTGTTCCTCACAGCAGCAAACCTACTCACTCTTTCCTATTTTAATCTTATGGAGAATAGGCAAATAATTCCCATGTTTATCGACAGATTTTGACCAAACTTGTCATATATTATAATTATTATTATTATTGATTTGGAAATTCGCTGAGTACGCAGGTCTGCTGCGACGGGGGTATTTTAGTTCACGCACTTTAAAAAAGATTATTATGGCTAAGAGCAAATCGAATACAAAAAGTTATTCAATACATTTAATTTATGAATATGTGAAGTTTATTTAGGTCCAAAGTTTGAAAGTTTCCATTGATAAACATAAATAATATAACGGAAGTAGTTTTGTTAAATCCTTATGGGATTTTAATTTTCTAAATTAAAAAAAAATATTTCTAAGCATTAGTTTTGGTATTTTAACACATCAATATGTAGATAAGGACCCATAAAATACTTTTTATTTGGTATTTTGTTTTTAATAAATTTCCTTTACGAGCAATTAAATGATAATTAAACCATGTCATGTCAAGCGGGTAAGTGCTTGGACTGACTCCTGCCGCCTCTTAATATAAATGAATGATGAAAGATTTTATTTCCAGAAATTACACAAAAATACAAATAATTTACAATAATAATGAGGAGGAATTGTATTTACTAAAGAAATAAATTTATTATTTTTTAAAAATTTATTCGTTTTTTAAGAAATTAAATTTATTTTTTCCAGTTAATGTGCCAGGAAAAAA
Organism: Nephotettix cincticeps; assembly: GCA_023375725.1. Taxonomy (NCBI): domain Eukaryota; kingdom Metazoa; phylum Arthropoda; class Insecta; order Hemiptera; family Cicadellidae; genus Nephotettix; species Nephotettix cincticeps. The sequence goes on from JAGISJ010000035.1 coordinate 26,281, forward strand.
TTTTAATAGCACTACATTTTAATAAGGACTAATCTGTTTAAAAATTTTAAATGCTTACACTACAGAATTGTTCTCATTCATACAAAAGATTCTGTAAAGGTTAAAATAAAAACAATTACACTTTATAAAAAATGTACATGAAACAACGAAATAACAGCCAACTTGGCGCGAGGCAGACGCTCAGGAGTAGGCTTGCGCCGCCATCTTGGTATGATCCGGTGCACGCCAGGTGGCTTCACTTCGGCGTTCCAAGTAGCGCTTCTATTTTGTTATGTGTTCGCTGTAATCCACTACTCTTTAGTCTTAAGTAGACAAGAAAAATCACTATCTGCAGACCTCTATCATATAATAGATAGATATCTTAAAGTAAACTTGTGGTTTTATGTGATAGCAGCTGTACAGGTTTAGCTGTTTTGACGACAAGAAGTTTGAGTTGTTTCTACCACGGGTCTGGTGCCTACTCAAGCGGTATGGCACTTTCGTAGGCCACAGTGAGGCTACACAAGCAGCGCTGCCAGTCACTGTGCTCGAGAGCCTCAACCGCATGTTTGGTGTCACATTTGAGTGCTTTGCCTCCCCGCTCAACTGCTACTTCCGCCAATTCTGCTCTGCGTTTGCTGACACTGATTCTTACTTTGGTTCGAGGGGGTGTCTGTTGACAGGGAAAGTTAAGATTAGTCTAAGTTAGATTAAATTAATGAACATCTTGTAATGTTTTTTATGTATTTTACTAATATGAGTTCAAGTAACACTTTCAATTCACTATTACTAGTGATTTTAGATTTTATTATATCCCCAGGTTAGATACATCTATTCATATCCGCTTGGATTTGTGTGTCCCCTCTGCTTCCTCTCTATTCTAAAATTCTTCCATGTGTTTGGTAGTAGCAATGATTTGGACCCTAAATATTTGTCGTATAATAATTGTAATAATGTCGAAGTATTCTGCACTTGATATCTTATTAATGTTGCAAAGGGTGATTGACCGAGGGTTGGTCACTCATGACTTGGCAGACAAATGGTTAGTACTACATGGGGCTCTGCACCCCAGGCTTTTGCACTGGGTGTATGTTGCTGTGGTGAGGCTGGCCATGACTTCACTTGGCATCACTTGTTTGGTGGCCAAAGACAAACATCGGTGCAGCAGTGCGGGGGCTTGCGGCGGTTCAGAGGTTGGCTAGCCTCATAATTTCTGGAGCCGTGAGTTCCTGCCCTGGAGCATCCTTGGACTGCATGTTCAATATCCTGCCCATAGATGTTTACACCAGAACGGGTGCTAGGAAATGTGCATATCGCCTATGATGTGAGAATCTCTGGACTACTTTCAATGTACCCTCGGTTGGTCACACCAGAATTGAGCAGGTGGTCAGATGTGAGGTCCTAGACTTGCCTTCAGACCACCTTCACACTAGATACGCCTTTGGGAAGTCTTTTTCAGTTTTGATTCCACCAAGGATTGACTGGCAAGATGGTGGCAGACCTTTTCATCCCTGTGAGTCAGAATGGTACACGGATGGCTGTAAGGGAACTGGAGCTGGGATACTGGGGATGCAAGATAAGTAGGGATGTGCGAATAGTGATATTAGCGTTCGAATCGAACCCGAATCGAATATTTGTTTACTATTCCGAATATCGAATATTTTTGAATCGAATATTAGCGTAAGCGTTTATTTTCATCCATTTTTGTGATCTTCAAAACTTTGGTGTGAACAGCCTAATTTAAAAAATGTAGTAATTGCATGGCTTTTAAATGATGTAGGGCCTGTATATATGATTTGCTATTCAATCATCTCAATTCATAAACGGTATCAGTGGACTGACACATACTTTCTTCCTTAAGTAAATTTAAAAAATACAATCTATAATAAAACTATCATCTTCTTCAAAGTTTATCTAAATATCTTCTAATAATTTATTGTTACAAAAATAATCATCATATTTCTGGAAAGAAAAACAAGAGAGACGAAGTTAAATTAATTGTTCAAATTGTATGGGGGAATTTGTATTTTTGGATTCAGGGTACCCCAAAACGGGGATATATCCATCCGCTCTCAACTCAAATTTAGAAAATTTTGAGGAGTCAGAATGGTTTCAGTCAGAATGGAGTCAGAATTTTGTGAGTCAGAATGGTACACGGATGGCTGTAAGGGAACTGGAGCTGGGATACTGGGGATGCAAGATAAGTAGGGATGTGCGAATAGTGATATTAGCGTTCGAATCGAACCCGAATCGAATATTTGTTTACTATTCCGAATATCGAATATTTTTGAATCGAATATTAGCGTAAGCGTTTATTTTCATCCATTTTTGTGATCTTCAAAACTTTGGTGTGAACAGCCTAATTTAAAAAATGTAGTAATTGCATGGCTTTTAAATGATGTAGGGCCTGTATATATGATTTGCTATTCAATCATCTCAATTCATAAACGGTATCAGTGGACTGACACATACTTTCTTCCTTAAGTAAATTTAAAAAATACAATCTATAATAAAACTATCATCTTCTTCAAAGTTTATCTAAATATCTTCTAATAATTTATTGTTACAAAAATAATCATCATATCTCTGGAAAGAAAAACAAGAGAGACGAAGTTAAATTAATTGTTCAAATTGTATGGGGGAATTTGTATTTTTGGATTCAGGGTACCCCAAAACGGGGATATATCCATCCGCTCTCAACTCAAATTTAGAAAATTTTGAGGAAAAACAATACTTTCTCCATATACTCTGTATAAGGGGAGAAAGTAAAAATACAAAAATTGATTTAACCATTGTTACAATTAAACCAATCAATCTCTTTAAAAAATAAATACATATTGAGAAATAAGTCAAATTTGACATATTAATTATAGACAATTGATGAAATGATCAAAATTGTAATACAAATACTGAGGTAAAAATCATTTTTAAATTACAATTTTGTATCATATCATAAATAAAATCAATTTACTAATAATCCACAATTTACAACAGTTGCATAGCACAATTTCTTTTAATTTATAATGCTAAATTATGAATAGTTTAAGAATTCTTATGAATTGTTTCTTATCAAGTTCACATTTATAAAATTAATTAAGATTCAACATTATAAAATTATTAATGTAGTTATTTTTACAGTTGATATTTTAACCACATTATTGAGTGTGCTAAAATTATCTATTTTAGTAAGAACGTAGTAATAACTTGTTTAAACCAGATAGTAATAGGCAGTGAAGTGAAAATATTTGACTTGAAAATGAATTGAAACAACCTGGTTCAAATGTAAAACAAACCCTTACACCCGTCTGCCTGTCCAAAGCTCAAGGTTATAGTTTTTGTAACATTGAACCCGGCCACCTGGCTGCCTCTATTGTCTATTGCTCTTGTCAAAATACATCCCGTTATACTGTGAGTCACAATTTTACTGTTTGCAAAAAATGGTTTCCTCCAAGCTTTTAATACCGTATATAAGTCAAATTTGACATATTAATTATAGACAATTGATGAAATGATCAAAATTGTAATACAAATACTGAGGTAAAAATCATTTTTAAATTACAATTTTGTATCATATCATAAATAAAATCAATTTACTAATAATCCACAATTTACAACAGTTGCATAGCACAATTTCTTTTAATTTATAATGCTAAATTATGAATAGTTTAAGAATTCTTATGAATTGTTTCTTATCAAGTTCACATTTATAAAATTAATTAAGATTCAACATTATAAAATTATTAATGTAGTTATTTTTACAGTTGATATTTTAACCACATTATTGAGTGTGCTAAAATTATCTATTTTAGTAAGAACGTAGTAATAACTTGTTTAAACCAGATAGTAATAGGCAGTGAAGTGAAAATATTTGACTTGAAAATGAATTGAAACAACCTGGTTCAAATGTAAACAAACCCTTACACCCGTCTGCCTGTCCAAAGCTCAAGGTTATAGTTTTTGTAACATTGACCCGGCCACCTGGCTGCCTCTATTGTCTATTGCTCTTGTCAAAATACATCCCGTTATACTGTGAGTCACAATTTTACTGTTTGCAAAAAATGGTTTCCTCCAAGCTTTTAATACCGTATTGAAATAATGTTTTATACAACAATAATAACTTCATGTTTCACTCTAAAAGTGCAACCTAGATTTTTTATCACTGTGGTAATAACAAGACTAGGAAAATACAAAACATTTTTATCTTGACTAGCCATACCATGAAACTTCTGAAATAATGGCCGTCCATTGTAATTGTCCCTTTTGAATGTTGCATTTTCCTCTTAAGTTTTTTTGGAATAGATATTATCAGTGAAAATATGGAACTACTTTTATGCTTCGCAAGGAAGGAAACGAAAGCTGTCAGTTCGGCATCAACCTAAAATCGGTATCTTTCTTTATCCATCTGTAGTTAGTCAGATGATAAAGCATTGGTTACATTATTAGTTTTCAACTGAATTAGCTGCATAATGGAATACTAATTCTGAACTTTGAAATGGAAACTCTATAGCTTTGCTTTGACATACGTCACTTTTATATTATTTATCATCTTTGAATATTCTACCGTATTCGAATATTCGACCGACACCGAACTTTGTCAGATATCTCGAGTCGAACTGAATATCGGCGATATTCGAGACACGAATATTCGAAGTTCGAATATTCACACACCCCTAAAGATAAGGAAAGCTCTACGTTTTCATGGGGGGTTTCCCCAAGGTGTTCCAGGCAGAAGTGGCAGCCATCATGGAATATGCTCTGTTCAACCTCAACAGAGGTGTCAGGAACAGGAACATTACCATTTTCTCAGATAGTCAAGCCATTCTCAAGGCACTGGACTCCTGTCGACTCCAAGATAGTGTGGGAATGCCATAACGCAATGTCTTCTCATGGCAGTCATAACAATATTACCCTTTGCTGGGTCCCAGGACACTTTGGTATTATGGGCAATGAAACAGCGGATCATCTGGCAAACGATGGTGTTTTGATACCGTTCGTGGGCCCACAACCCTTTTTCGGCATCTCCAGGGCGCATTTGGATCGGGAGATCAACAAATGGGCACGTGAGTGTCACCACAGAGGATGGGCACCCCCCTCCTCTCCCCCTCTCCCCTCTGCTCCTCTCTTCCCCTTCTCAGAGCAAGCAAACTGTCTCTCAGTTCTTCCTCCTCGAGGATCGCAGAGGACCTTCTACGGTTAGGTAGGTCCGAACTTAGACTCATTTTAGGTCTCATCACGGGACACGGACATATGAGGAAACATCTTGCTCGCATGAGATTCCTCTCTGGAACCCCAATCTGCAGGAAGTGTGAGCTGTCCGAGGAGACTGCTGATCATCTACTGTACGACTGCACTGGGCTTGCCGAGGTGAGGGCTGCCACTCTCGTTGTTGTGGACCTTCCTCGGGAGGAGCTGGTCGGGAGACTATGGCAGTTCATCAGGCTTTTAAGCCTGGAAGGTCCATGAGACATTTAACAACAGGGGAGCGCTAAAAGCCATATGGCTGATGTGCTATAGGAACACTGTTCTGCTCCTTTGTGTAATTCAGGTAACCCATTATTATAAAAAAAATTGCACTGACGATATATTGTCAGTACCTAGCTAGTATGTGCTAGCTTGTTTCCAATATAAAATTATTCTTTATTTTTTATCTGTGGAAAGAAAATCCATTTCAATTATTATATTATTTGCAGTTTAGATAAATTATGTGTATTTTAACCCTTTGAACGCCATGAGTGAGTTAACTCGCTCACGTACTCAACAACATAAACAAATTTATTCACATATTCCCTACAGTGACATTTAGAGTCAAATTTAGTTATCCAAACCGACGATAGATGGCAGGGCAATCCTCTTTTGTTCTTTGCCAATTCATTTCATGATGCAGTTACAACATCCAGTCAGTATTTATTAGTTGCAAACAGACTTTTGTGTGCGTCACTGTTTACTGCACAGTTGGCTAATGCCAAGAGCGAGTATATTCACACATCAGCTGACTAATAGACAGACGTCGACGTAGACGATGTTTGTGTCGGGTGATTGTTTGTGAACATAGTCTTTGTCTTTTATACTAAATAATATTTATCCATATGAGTTAAATTTTATAATATTAGTGGCAGGTGGAGGCATCTATCGTCAATTTTATAGAACTTATCACCTTTGTGACCGTGTTGCCCTCTGGGAGCAAGCAACCGAACCAGCTCACGAAGTGCACTAGACTGCCACCGGGCATGTCTTATAACCAAGTAAGCGCTTTCTACTCCTATGCACTGGTGGATGATCCGGTTAAAGCGCTATGCTGACGAGCATAACGTTCTAGCCATTCGGAAGTGCTAGGGTTTGAATCCCGAGCATGAGCAATCATAATTTGGCTTGCAAATATGTGGTATAGCGGAGTGGGGGGCCCACCATAAATAAAGTGTGGTTGGCTTGGGTAGAAGTTGACGGCATTTGGAGGCTTAATTGGAATTGCAGTGGACACCTGTTTTGTGGTTAGTGGTTATAAGGGGGGCATGTTTTATGCTTTTTTTGTTTATACTTAATATTTCAAGAAGATATTAGTCACTGTTTTTATGTTACAGTTAAAAGTAAAAAGCTTACCACTTCTAGAGTTTAATTATGGTATTATATTATTATGGCTGTCATTGATGAAACTGGGGAGATCATTTGTAAAGAGGATGAATAAAATGGCGCCCTGGACTGATTCTTGTGGCACACCTCTGCTAATTAGATTGCTTAAATCTGTATACACATTTTCTCCCATTAGCATTTTGAATTGTTAGACTCCGTCCTTTAAAGTAACTGGCTACCCAGTCTTTTGCCAAGCCTAGTGATGACAGTTTAGTCATGATGAGATCATGACCGTGGCAGTCAAATGCCTTGCTGTAATTTAATAAATAAGACAGCTGAGATGTGTGTGTATTCCTCTAATCAATCTTTTGTTTGTTGTATGAGGTTTGTTAAGGCTGTTGTGGTGGATGTCCCTTTAAGGAAGGAAGCCATGCTGATTTTTGCTTTTAAGTAATATTGTTCAAGGTGGCTCAGCATTCTTGGTAAAGCAATCTTCTCTGTTAATTTTACAAATTTTGATATATAAGTGATCTGGGTTGATAGTTCTCTAGTTTAGTGGGAAGTACTTTTTTGTGTTTTGGATATATCTTAGCTATTTTCAACCAGGGGGTTGACTATCCCAAACTGAAAGATTTATTTATTATTCTTACTGATGGTATTGATAGTTGTTAGGCACAGCGCTTTATTACTTTTGATGGAATTTCTTCTATTTCACATGACATCCTTAGTTTAATAGTGGATATTGTACATAGGACTTCTTTAACTGTTGTTGATTCCAAGTTCAGTAACTGGAAATTTTCTTGAAAATTATTATATTGTGAGGGGAGAATTTGGCTGGTTATTGGCATAATTGTACATATTTTAATTGTTTAATGTATTCCTTGGTTATTTGGTTTTGCTTTCTGTAATTTTCCTTTTCAGAGCTATAGTGTATATCTTTCACCTGTTGTAGCGGTTCTTCAATTTTTGAAACCCATATTTATTTTAGCGAATTTCCCATAGGGAAGAAGCTATTACCGTAGGTCTCATGGTGAGACTTAAGCCCGGGACCATGTTATTTTTTCTTCTTTAGGTGCCCAGAGTCCAAAAACAATAGTCGTTAAAATTTTTATATATATATATATATATATATGTATATATGTATATATATATATATATGTGTCTGTGAACACGATAACTCTCGTAAAAATGGTCCGATTGAGACCAAATTTGGTAGAGAGGTGTATTCCTACAACTGCTCGGACGAGTTCGTAAACCAGACATACCGGTCAATGGGAACGGGTAGTTTGGGGGGATTTTGTACCCCAAAATGAGGTTTTTTGCTTTTTTCACATGTAATTTTTAAAAATTTCTAATTTTATATTTCACCATTGGAATCAGCTTAAAAAAATACACAATTAAGTTTCTTAAAGTTTTTCTCTATCTTCAACGGTTACCGAGATATTCAAAAATCTAAACACAGTACGTTGTATTGTGGGGCTCCAATGTTAATCTTATGGAGGATAAGGAAAAAATAATATTTCCCATATTAATCAATATTTTTGGATAAAACTTGATTTTTAGCTTTATTTGGTTGAGATCTATCCATTTATGCTTAAAAATCATAGTTTATGTGTTTATCATGGCAGCAAACCTGCATATTCTTTTCCCATTTAATCATATAGGGAATAGGCAAACTCCTTTATTTATGGACAGATGTTGATGAAAGTTTGTATAAATGTTAAGATAAAAATTATTTATGGTAGAAATGCCTAATTTCAGTGTTCCTCACAGCAGCAAACCTGCACACTCTTTGCCATGTTAATCTTATGGAGAATAGGCAAATAGTTCTCATGTTTATGGACAGATTTTTTTTAACTTGTCACATATTATTTTTATATTATTGATTTGGAAATTCGCTGAGTACGCAGGTCTGCTGCGACGGGGGTATTTTCTTTGTATATCTTCTGCTTTTTTCTGCAGTTTTTAGCGAATTTCCCATAGGGAAGAAGCTATTACCGTAGGTCTCATGGCGAGACTTAAGCCCAGGACCATGTTATTTTTTCTTCTTTAGGTGCCTAGAGACCAAAAACAATAGTCGTTAAAATTTATATATATATATATATATATACATATATATGTATGTATATATATATATATATATATGTGTCTGTGAACACGATAACTCTCGTAAAAATGGTCCGATCAAGACCAAATTTGGTTGAGATGTGTAATCCTGCAAATGCTCGGACGAGTTCGTAAACCAGACATATCGGTCAATGGGAACGGGTAGTTTGGGGGGGTTTTGTACCCCAAAATGGGATTTTTTGCGTTTTTCACATGTAATCCTTTAAAATTTCAAATTTTATTTTTCACCATTAGAATCAGCTTAAAAAACTGCACAATTAAGTTCCTTAAAGTTTTTTTTTATCTCCAACGGTTACCGAGATATTAAAAAATCTAAACACAGTACGTTGTATTTTGGGGCTCCAATGTTAATCTTATGGAGGATAACGAAAAATTAATATTTCACTTTTAACCAATACTTTTGGATAAAACTTTATATTTAGCTTCATGTGGTTGAGGTTCATCCATTTATGCTTAAAAATCATAGTTTATATGTTTATCATGGCAGCAAACCTGCATACTCTTTTCCCATGTTAATCATATGGAGAATAGGCAAACCCCTTTATTTATGAACAGATGTTGATGAAAGTTTGTATAAATTTTAAAAATAAAAATTTTTGATGGTATAAATGCCTACTCTCAGTGTTCCTCACAGCAGCAAACCTACACACTCTTTCCCATGTTAATCTTATGGAGAATAGGCGAATAATTCTCATGTTTATGGACAGATTTTTATAAAACTTGTCAAATATTATTATTATTATATTGTTGATTTGGAAATTCGCTGAGTACACAGGTCTGCTGCGACGGGGGTATTCTTTATTCTAGTTCAAATGGTCAGTGACCAGCTTGGAGTGTTGTGGTTATTTATAGCTTTATAAATATAGTTTTTGTATTGTGCATGATAGATAAATATAGTATTTTTGGTAACTTGATACAATTAATATCTGTAACCTAAAATTTCAATATGTTTATGTAAATTATTTGGTAATCACTTGAAAAATTTAGGAGGGAAAAACAGTGGTGTTTGGAAAAGTCCAATAATATATACTGATTAATAATAACCAACGCCATTATGAATTTTCAAGATTTTTATTTACTTTTGTAAGTTTTTGGTTTGTCAGCTAGTATTATTTTTCTGATCAGGATGGTATGTGTCCAGGCCATTGCTGGAGTTAAAGGCAGTGAGTGGTTCATTTGTGGCCAACCCACCATACAGTGAGGAGCTTATGGAGGCCATGGTTAGCCACTTTGAGAGGCTTCTCTCTGACTCCAAGTAAGCATATTTTATTGCTTCCCTTACAGGGGTTCCTGCTAGAATTTTTAGATCCCTTTCATTTTCTTTCAAGAGCATAATCTCATCATTTATATTTTTCTAATTTTCAGCCCAGGGTAACACTGTTGAAATTTATAAACTTTTTTCCAGAGCTAGGTTGAACAATAGAGGGAAAGTCCATCTCCTTCATGTACTCCTGTATTTATACTAAAATCTTGGGTTATATTCATTCTTTATTAAATGGTTTAACCCTAGAACACAAAGGCGTTGTCTGAGAGACGACGCGCAAGGTGTCATTTCTACCCCTTACCACCTTCCATTCCACTAAAATTCACAAAACTCCGTGTAGCTGTCAGTCTTGGCCTAATATTAAAAGGGTCTAGTTGGTGTTCGCTTGCATTGTAGAGTATAGTATGCCTTTGCTTTTTCGCGTGTTATGGTGTTAGTTAAACATTATATTGGAATTATATGATGTATATAGTGTAAATATTTATTTGAATTGGTCCAAATGTGCAGTAACACTTCCTGCAGTCGTAAAACAAGGAGGTGGCCCCTATGCATGTTTTATAACATCATAAACATCACTTTAAAATATATATACGTAGTATATGTAGAAAATCGTGTCCGAGCCAATCATTTAAGCCCCTAAGTTGGCAAAATATTTTAGAGAAATGCACAGAGAGCTCCTGAAGCTTCAGGGCACAATGTGCTACGAACTCTCGTCCGGCAATCTATTGCTTATATTTTAAATGTAAGTGTACCAAATGAAGCTCCACAACCAGTCCAATAAGGTAGGAAGGCGTGTGCCTTCTTACCTCTAAGATTACAGCGCATGACTAAACATTTTTATGTACGTTGCGCAAAACATGTGTGGCGAACACCAAGGGACAATCTGCTGCTAGTGCCAGAACAATTAAGATTTGGACATTAAACTCTTATAAAACATTAATTCAATGTTCACTTTAAGTGTTTTTATAATTGAAAAAATTCCCCCGTCATTAAAAGTATTTTTTATACATTTTCAAAAAAAAGTAGTCTGGGAGACTACGCCTTTGTAACAACACTTGGCTCAGGGAGCCTTTGTGTTCAGATTTTAGGGGTTCTACTGTAATATTAAAATATTAAACCACTTTATACTAAAATAATTATTTTAGTATAAAGAGCCATTTGACATTTTATGAAAGTGTTTGATTTAATTTAAACAATGATTGTGATTAGTTGAATTAAAAATAATAAACCAGAACAATATATAACATAGATCTAATGAACCCTTGACTATGGATATTGACTCAATACATTTTCTGTTTTTTATCTCTGCGATAAAATATATAATTTTTTTATTTTGTTTGTTCATCCTTAGTTTCATATAGACTTGAGAAAACTACTTCCCCTTATTAATTATTTACAACATAAATTATAATGATTTATAATTAATTAAATGGATAAAACTGTTAATATACCAAACTGAAAACAGTACATACAATGTGTTTAAAGACTTAATTAAGGGCCTATATGTGAAATAAATAAGTTGGTTAATGCAATGATAGGGTTTTCTCTTGCTTCTATACTGCTAAGAAGGTAAATCAAACTTTATTAAAATTAACATTTTGCTTACTAATAAAATCCAAACCAACCTGAATTTTAGGCTTACAATACCCAAACCCGACCTGAATTTTAACTTGTAATATCCGAACCCGACCCAATTTTTTTTTACTAGCATACCTGAACCCGAACTGACCTCAATTTTCATTTAGCTTATAATGCCCGACCCGAATCTGACCCGACAGTAAAAATCACTACCCGCAGACCTCTAGTATTAACATTACTATCATATTGTGTCGTATAGATTGCTAAAATATTACATTTATCAGTACAACAATTGGAATCCAGGCTCAAGCCAAAAACATCTCCCATTGTTACTTCTCTACAATTAAAATTTAACCTGCTGTTGACATGAATGGAACACCATCATTTTTGTTCCGTTGATTCTGAGTTATGACAAGTTCAAATCCCTGTATACCCTCTCCTCCCCCCCACCACCCCTCGTCCAGCACTGTGATGCAATAATAAAATCAAGTTCAAATATAAATGAATGTAAGAAGAGCAAAAGTTCATCTAGATTCTTTTGAATAATGTGAATATGAATATGAAATACCTTTAAACTTTCACCACCAACTTTCAAATTATAAACACTAAGAGTCATTCATATGTGGTCTTGTAAATTGTAAATCAAGACTGTAAATGAACTTATATCATTTTTCCCCGGACTTAAAACGTGTGGTGAAAATTTCCGCCCATGAAAACGGTCTGACAATATTAATTTTAAGAATTTTGTAAAATATACATATCAATCAAGACTCAGACTGTAAAATACCATACATTTTATGTTGTGTGTCTGTAATGGCACCAATGACTACCAAAAAAATTCCCTAAGGAAAAACTCAGTTTTTTATTTATTGTTACTTTTCGGGTGAGTAAACTTTTTCCTTCTCTTTTGGGTTGTCTTCCCTATCCTTTCTACCAAATGTTATGTAGTCACTTTCATGTGCAGTGAGCCACTGTCATTCGTGGTGACATTAGCTGAGTACCGAGACCCACCTCCGGGTGCGCTATTGAGGCTGGAGGCAAGTCACTTCAAGCGGAAGCAGGTTGTCGTGCCTGCATTCGAGCATGAATATCGCCATGGCTTCCAGCACCTTGTCACTAAGTGAGTAGTTTAGGGAAGGCTAAATAGATATAAAAAAAATTATCAATAAATTATTGATATATTGGTACTTAATGTGATTCAGGATTGACAGCCAATGTTAATCTTAGGAACTACTAACTATTTTCTCTACTGACTTTTTCTACTTTCGTCTGATTAAAACTTTCTGATGTCCAAATTCTATTAAGTACAGATGTTATTAAATATTCATATTAATATACATACATACATATGACTGGCATGTCATTACCATCTATGGCAAGCTTGTATCATTATCGCTAGTATCATAGTGTTTACTCAAGGTTTTTTTTCAATAAATGGCCAAAATATAACTATTTTTAACTTTTGAAAGATTTCGTGTCATAATACAATAATATGTAAATTGTACTTTTACTTTCCATTATTATTTTGTTCTTCCCAACTTTATGATGGTTTAAGAAGAATGTAGGCTATTATATTTGCCCAAATATTAATTTTACATTTGAAACATCCGTTTCGAACTTCCCTGATCTAAAAACTGATTTTCAAAGTGATAACTTTGTGTGTATGTGAATGGATGTGTACAGAGCTATGTTAAACCATTGATCTGGTCTAATTTAAATAGCATTTATTATGCAGGGCCTACATTCAAAAAGTATGTTCAAAAAGTGTATGACTTAACTTTTTATCTAATAATCTAACAACCCCATTAAGCTGCACCATGGTGCTTAGCTCGAGGCAAATGTAAACTAAGTCATGTAACCCTTGACATGGTGTCAGTTTACCAATTTGTCAGTTTTCTTCCGCCATATAAAACTGTGTATGTAGTGTGATTTTTGGTGGTGGAGGATCGACGTATTACTGTTCATGAACTAGCTACATATGTTTGAATCAGTATTGGTTCAGTTAATTCAATTTCAATAGAATTTTTGGCTATGTGCAGAGTTGTTTCAAAATTCCTGCCTAAGAACTTTACTAATGAACTAAAGGAATTACAGCTTGAAGTTGCTCAAGACATACATTCATTCAATAATGCTGAAATGCATTTAGAATAACTCAAACTTTCTCAATAATGTTATAAATTATGATGAGTCTTGGGTATCTCCTGAAAGCAAGGCACAGTCTTCACAGAGAAACACATCACATCGCCCTGACCTAAAATAAACGGTACCAGTGGACTGACACATACTTTCTCCCTTAAGTAAATTTAAAAAAGACAATCTGTAATAAAACTATCACGTTCTACAAAGTTAATCCAAATATCATTTAATAATTTATTGTTTCAAAAATAATCATCCAATTTCTAAAAATAAAAACAAGAGACAACGTTAAATTAATTGTTCAAATTGTATGGGGGGAACCCCGCCCAAGGTAATACCAAGCTTTTTTGAGCTGGTTTTGTTGGGTGATTTGACCTTACGCTTCATACCAAGTTTCATGGAAAACGGTTGGAAAATAAGGAAGAAATTGATTTTTTAATATTCTCCATGAGAATAACATTGGGCGCTTTCAGACAACGTACGTATCGTGGACAGTAAACTTAACTTTTCTCTGGAACCGTTAGTCGTAGACAAATAATTCAAAATACTAATTTGTTTAGTTTTTTAAGCTGGTTTCAATGGTGCCAGTCAAGTTATACTTTACTTTTATTCTTTTCGCTGAAAATTTAAAAAATTGAATTTTTTTACATTTAAAAGCCCATAAGTTTTGAACCGTCATTTTTACAGACATGCGGGTTGGGTCAAATTATTTAGCGCTCTGTACACTAAACTATCAAATTTTAATCAAAATCCTTAGAGCCGTTTTTGAGAAAATTTGATTTTTCACGTTTTTAAGGGTTTTTAGGGGTGAACTACCCTAAAAAATCAAAAATTCAAAAAAATGAAAAAAACGCCTGGAGATACGGTGACTATATATATATATGCCAAATTTCATCTAAAACGGACCAACGGGGTAGGCTGTGGAAGTGTACACATCCAGACACACACACACACACGGACGGACAGACATCACGTCAAAACCCACTTTTTTGGATTCAGGGGACCCCAAAACGGATATATCCACCCTCAACTCAAATTCGAAAATTTTGACGAAAACAATACTTTCTCCATATACTATGTATAAGGGGAGAAAGTAAAAGCACAAAGTTCAAAGCAAAATAAAAGTTATGCTGACTGTATCTTTTACTACAATGGGGTAGTTTATTATGAGTATATCTGAGGGACTGAGAATAACTTATAAATACTACTTGGAAGTTCTACGCCACATGCACAATGCAGTGTTGTAAACTCTTGGTGGCTTAATCAGGACAATGCTCCAGTGCATTCTTCCCATCTTGTTCCCAAGCTTCTTGGCAAAACATGGAATGCCTGTATTAAACCAGGCCCCATATTCATTGGATATGGCACCGTATGGCTTCTGGCTGTCCTGTGACTTAAAGATGCCACTTATAGGGACTCAATTCTAGATCAAAAATGAAATAATAAAATATGACTGCTCGTCTGAAGCCCACGTCTGACTGAAGAGTTTGAGGCTTGTTTCCAAATGTGACAGAAGCGTAGGAATAAGAGTATGAAAAAAGTAAAAAGTATATTTATGCAAAAAGCAAGCTGACCCACTGCAATGTACAATGTAAAGCAAGATTAGAACCTACCTGACACAATTGTATTTCTTAATGAAATGTCAATAAAGAATATTGTCTATTGTCTAAGGTAAGCTTCTCTCAAGTCTATCATAGTCCTGTTTTCCTTGAGCTATTTTGCTTGTTAGCTCTTCTAATGTTGGCAAGAGAGTTGAGTGTGTAATCATGTTAGGGTTTAAATGTCCCTCGAAAATCTCCACATATTCTAATGGAACCATTTTTATTCTCAACATGTCGGGGTAGCCCACTCAATAGGAGTTATAGAATCTTTTCTTAGACACCATCGCGAACTAGTCTGTCAAGTTCTTCTTCAACTCACTTTTAAGTGGGAAAGGAACGTGAAAACACTTAGTCTCTATCACTATCTATCACTTCTAACATGGATTTTAGTCTGATAGTTTTTTATGGTTCCCAAATTTTGTTGAAACACTTCATCGTATTCTTCTTATATCCGGTTAAATTCCTTTTGGGTTACCCTGGATAAATTTTTTTTCCTCCGTCTGGTTCTCCGATTTCCTAATTGTAACATCTGATGGTGATTTCATTTTAAAAGCTAGCATCCATGGCAATCCGAACACATGGAAATCCACTGCAACATGCAGGGTCCTTAACTGTCCATTTACCTTAATAGTAATTACACATTCACCTAATACATCCAAGGTATTGTTTCCATATGCAACAAATTTCAATTTACTCATCTTCAAATCATAAGATCCAATCTGTTTCCACAGAGTAGATTTTATCATTGAGGCTCTTGCTCCCGAATCAAAATCCATCGTTACTGGTACTTTGTTCAGTTCCACCTCAATTTGAGCTCGTGGAATCTTAACAGACTTCACCTCCGAGATCTGCAGTTCTTCTCCATCGGCTTCTGACTGGCTGTCTAAGTCATTAATTTGATTCATTCCCACTTTCTTTGCTCGGCACTGGTGTGAAAGATGCCCAGACCTTCCACAGGTTTTACATTTTGGCATATTTTTTACTATGTTTTTACATTTCCTCGAAAAATGACCTTGCTTCCGCCACCAGTAACACTTGGGATTTTTACCTGGGCGAAAATCATCACCATGTACATACCCACAATAAAAACAACTTTTATTAACCCTTTAAAGAGTACCGTATTTTGCGTCAATATAGTATTGACGTTGTAAAACGTCATTTGACGAAATTTGTTCAAATACATATATATACATATGTA
Organism: Nephotettix cincticeps; assembly: GCA_023375725.1. NCBI lineage: Eukaryota > Metazoa > Arthropoda > Insecta > Hemiptera > Cicadellidae > Nephotettix > Nephotettix cincticeps. The sequence continues at coordinate 42,731 of JAGISJ010000035.1, forward strand.
TTTGTATATATGTATATATATATACATTATTCATTACTTGAAGATAATGCCAGGCAGTCTACATAACATGTTAGTTATATAAGATCTATATTGTTTTTTCTTTTAATTGTCTTTCAATAATCGACTCTAACTTGCATAATTCATCTAGTTTTGGTTTTTTGAATTTTTGTTTTCAACTGCATTTAGAATATTTAATGACTTTGTCTATTGTACTATGTGTTACCTAATGACAATAAAGATTTATTATTATTATTATTATTATTATTTATACAACACCTGACACAGATTGCTTCTTAAGCTATAAATCGATAATTAAAGACACATAGATACACGGACATGTGTATTAGTGTATTCGGTAGGTTGTAGGTAATCTGCGGAGGGTTTCTTATGCGAGGTGGTCGTGGCAGGAACTTTCGGCGGAAAAAGTGGCGGCGTGGTATGAAGTGTTCTTAGACCTATTTTTTATTAGCACTGAATAAAAGTGAAAGTGTTCTACACTCTCCTATTATTGACGTCTGCATCTCAGTAGCTGAGAGTTATTCCTTTGCTAAACATCACTCGGTACATTCTTTATTTACTTTGATTGAACGTTTCTAACTATATTTACTCCATGTTTCAACGTAATTTAGTGCAAATGAAAAAAAAAACATTTCACTCTTGTTGTGTTTTGATTTTTCACTAGAGGTGTGCGGATATCCGAAAATTTCGGTTCGGATCGGATCGGATATCCGAAACCGATCCGAATGTATTTAAGATATCCGATCCGATCCGATAAATATCCGAATTTTCGGATAGACTGTATAATACCGCAATTTGAACAAAAACAACGAGATTTTCGTCGAGTGAATACCCGCGAAGCTGGAATAATCTTTGCTTAAACCTTGATAAGACGACGAAATTACGTAGTCTTTCATCAAAACAATGTCGTTGACTGGTAGACGCGATACACTTATAGCGATTCGAATGACGAATGACGACCGCAGATGACGAAATTACGCAATTCATATCCAATCGGAATGTAAGAACGTCATTGGGCGGTCCGAGGATGCGGTATGATTATTCGATTCTTCAACTACGCATTTAAGTAACCGTAAGTTCAACACGGTATTGCATTTTGAAATACAAAGCATAACGTCATCGATAGTTGCACCAAGTATCAGATTGCGGTTTTATATTGTTCCATATAAAATTTCATTTCGGCTACGAAAAATCTTGAATTGTTGATTTAATGTTACTGGTAACAAACCATCATAATAGCTCGTTTTGCGACGGGGTTTCCGGCAAAAATAATACTACTTCATTCTGATCGTCTATGTAGATGATCAATTGTTTAGTTATCGCATTCTCAACTACTCCGGGTTTGAGCAATACGATAAAGTGCTGCCAAATTTACATTTGGCCTATTTCGTCATTCAGTGTTCACATAACCACCAAATTTTCCACTTGTTTTCAATCTACATTTTATCTTCGTTAAATGAATTTAAGCGTTATTAGTTTTACATTTTTAGATAATTTTAAGATGAATAACTAACTAGATTATGACGAGGATTGTTGATTTAATGTTACTGGTAACAAACCATCATAATAGCTCGTTTTGCGACGGAGTTTCCGGCAAAAATAATACTACTTCATTCTGATCGTCTACGTAGACGATCAATTGTTTAGTTATCGCATTCTCAACTACTCCGGGTTTGAGCAATACGATAAAGTGTTGCCCAATTTACATTTGGCCTATTTCGTCTTTCAGTGTTCACATAACCAACAAATTTTCCACTTGTTTTCAATCTACATTTTATCTTTGTTAAATGAATTTAAGCGTTATTAGTTTTACATTTTTAGATAATTTTAAGATGAATAACTAACTAGATTACGACGAGGTATCATAATTTCACCAATATTGTTATACAGCCGATCAGGGTATTTTATCTGCCAAATATTCCAACTCTGCGCCTGCGCACAGGCCTTTGTTTGATAGCAGCTGCATTGTCACTGCCCTGCCGATACGCAGATAGCCGATGGCATCGAGCGAACGACGTCGGCCGCAAAATCTTGATTCTTTGTTAATGGTGATTTGTTTTTATCATTGTAATAAATAAAATAATTGAATCGTGAAATAAAATTGAGAATTAGTTGATTATTAGTAGAATGAATTGATGAATTAGTAGAAAGTTGATGTCATTTAATGGCGAATTATAAGGTTTCTGTTGATTTAATTTGTGAATTACGCCATATTAAAATTTGTTACTGGTAATTGTTATTTTGTAAATTTGTATTTATTGATGGAATAAACTTATTATTATTAATTTTAAATGCAGTGAAGTAAAAAATTTTAGTTTTGTTGTTCATCCTATAAAGAATTTATGATTTTTATATACCATTTAATAATTTTGATAGGTAACATTTTATTGATTTTTTCCTAATTTATTCTTAGATAAGTCTGATTTCACTTTTTTATTGCGAGTATCCGAATCCGAAAACTATCCGATCCGAACCCTAACTATCCGATCCGAATCTGAGCTATCCGATCCGAATCCGATCCGAAAAAATAATTCACTATCCGCACACCTCTAGTAAGAACGTCATTGGGCGGTCCGAGGATGCGGTATGATTATTCGATTCTTCAACTACGCATTTAAGTAACCGTAAGTTCAACACGGTATTGCATTTTGAAATACAAAGCATAACGTCATCGATAGTTGCACCAAGTATCAGATTGCGGTTTTATATTGTTCCATATAAAATTTCATTTCGGCTACGAAAAATCTTGAATTGTTGATTTAATGTTACTGGTAACAAACCATCATAATAGCTCGTTTTGCGACGGGGTTTCCGGCAAAAATAATACTACTTCATTCTGATCGTCTATGTAGATGATCAATTGTTTAGTTATCGCATTCTCAACTACTCCGGGTTTGAGCAATACGATAAAGTGCTGCCAAATTTACATTTGGCCTATTTCGTCATTCAGTGTTCACATAACCACCAAATTTTCCACTTGTTTTCAATCTACATTTTATCTTCGTTAAATGAATTTAAGCGTTATTAGTTTTACATTTTTAGATCATTTTAAGATGAATAACTAACTAGATTATGACGAGGTACCATAATTTCACGGGTTTCAATATTTTTACACAGCCGATCGGGGTATTTTATCTGCCAAATATTCCATCTCTGCGCCTGCGCACAGGCCTTTGTTTGATAGCAGCTGCACTGTCGACTGACGATACGCAGATAGCCGATGGCATCGAGCCAATGGCGTCTGTCAAATCTTAATTCTTTGTTAATGGTGATTTGTTTTTATCATTGTAATAAATAAAATAATTGAATCGTGAAATAAAATTGAGAATTAGTTGATTATTAGTAGAATGAATTGATGAATTAGTAGAAAGTTGATGTCATTTAATGGCGAATTATAAGGTTTCTGTTGATTTAATTTGTGAATTACACCATATTAAAATTTGTTACTGGTAATTGTTATTTTGTAAATTGGTATTTATTGCTGGAATAAACTTATTATTATTATTAATTTTAAATGCAGTGAAGTAAAAATTTTAGTTTTGTTGTTCATCCTATGAAGAATTTGTGGTTTTTTATGTAAGTTTACCATTTAATAATTTTGATAACATTTTATTGATTATTTTCTAATTTATTCTTAGATAAGTCTAATTTCACTTTTTATTGCGAGTATCCGAATCCGAAAACTATCCGATCCGAACCCAAACTATCCGATCCGAATCTGAGCTATCCGATCCGAAAAAATAATTCACTATCCGCACACCTCTAGTTTTTCACCCTTACTCCTTAACAGCTCTTAAATAATGACGTTTTAAAACGTTGTTTCTCCTTCTTAAAGGGTTAAGTGTCCTTTCCTGTTGTTTGACTAATGTGGGGTCTCTGGTACCGCTTATCTTGCTTATTACAGGGGTTGTGCTAGTCATCATCATTCGAAGGGGCGGATTTCCCAAGGCGCTTCAGCCGTTGCAGCTTTTTGCGCACCCCTAAAAATTCTCTTTCCTGGAGAATCAGAAATCTTCTAGATGAAGAGACCTGTAAAACTGCAGCATCCTGTCAAAGAGCTCGTCAGGAGGCAGAAAACTACCCCTTACCAAGTTGCCCAGAGTGGAGGACCTTACCTCTACCATCTCTGTGCAATCAAAGAGTAGATGATCTGCAGTTTCCTCCTGCAGATAACATTTCCTACACAGGGGGTCGCCGTTGAAGACCCCCATACGTAGTTGGTGCTTCCTCAGATTACCGTGACCAGTGACGATACCTGTGACAAGTGTGGCATCCTTCCTGCCAAGTTTCAGGAACCTCTTTGCAACTTGACGAGAAGGAGAACGAAGATTAAGCTTACTAACTCTATGCAGGGAAAGTTCAGCCCATCTTTTCTTATGACAATCCCTAGCCCAGGAATTGATAGTCTGAAAAACCGCAGCGCGGGAAACACCACAGAAGGGTTGAGGACCACAAAGGGGGGATGATGCAGCCCTATTGCCAGCCCGTCTGCCACTTCGTTACCATCCACCCCTGTGTGCCCTGGAACCCAACAAAGGGTGACTTCATTGTGTCTGCCTACACAGGACACAAGCCTAAAACAGTCCCACACAACCCTAGAGTTGAACTCTACCGAGTCCAAAGCTCTAAGAGCCACCTGACTGTCAGAGAAAATATTGATAGAAAGGCCCTCATGACCCAGCATCAAGATGTCTCTGGCACATTCCATAATGGCAGTGATCTCGGCCTGGAAAACAGTGAGGAAGGTCCCCATGGAAATACCTGACCGTACGTTGTCCTGCAGCCCGTAGATGCCTGCTCCTGTGCCCCGACTGCTCTTGGACCCATCAGTGTACCACTCCTGATCACAGGGTGGTAGTGGGTAGGCTCCATCCTTCCATTCGTCCCGTTGCGGAAAAAGAACTCGGAAAGACCTGCCAAAAGAAAAAGTTCTCGGAAGATAATCAGAGGGCATACCTAAAATGTCGCTCTGAACTATCCCCGAAATTCTGGTATGACCACATAATTCACCTGGCCTATTCCAGAGGCCTTCTCCACAGAGGCGGTATGCACCCATTCTGGCAGTCATCCTGATGGGAATGTCTATGGGCAAAAGATCAAGCAAACAGTCAAGAGTGGCCCCAGGAGCGCTGCTGATCGCCCCTGTGATCGTGAGACATGCCAGCCGCTGAACGGCTGCCAGCCTCTTCACAGCAACACCTGAGTCCATCTTGGTCCACCAAACCTAAGACGCATACGTCATAGATGGTCTAACTACTGAAACATAGAGCCAATACATTAGCCCCGGTTTCAGTCCCCATGCTGCGCTGACCATACTGCTAGTTATGGTGCGACTGGTTGTGCTAGTTTCATCTTTTACTTTCCTTTGGGCTCTATCCAGATTCCACAAAAATACAATAGTTCATCCAACGTTAGACATGAACCATCTTGATTTACACCATCAGGCCATCCAAACCTGATTTCCACCTCAAACTGAAAAATTAACACCACCAGCAAATCGATCTCTAACTCTCTTTCTTCAAAATTTTTGTCATATTTACAAAAGATGACAATTCGTTTAGTCGTAATACAAAACTTGAAAAACTTTCATCCATTGCTCTTACACACTTTTCAAACTCTAGACTTGTTGCAAAAATAGTTTTACGAGGTCTATACACATATATCAATCAACTGCTTCCAAGTAAGGATTGTTGGTTGTCCAAACATCAATTCTCGATTCCACTGATTCTCAGGGTTGGAATCGGAATCGAAAATAATTGCCCAAAGTTGATTCCGATTCTTCTATTCCAAGCATTCGCCGACGAAAGAAAGAAAGAATTATGTTCGTTTTCCTCGTCACGATGTTGTAATAAGATACAGTCGTCATTGTTTTGATGAAACTTGGATCAGGAAACCAATCGTCGCCCTCCTGACTTAAAAAATTATCATTCGCTTTCAGTTTATTGTCGTATAATTATGTATAGTTTTGAACAAAATAAAAAAATTAATATGAACCGTTGCTAGTGGTAAAATCATAAAAATTTCAAAAATCACAAAAACTCATATTTTAGTCCAAGCAATTCCCTTATATCACTGTTTCGAAAATAATCCCCTATTTTGATAACAAAACAATAAATAATAACTAATTAATGCATTTCTCTATTAAAAACTATTTCGAAAAAAAAAAATAAACCCTGTAAACAAACGTGTTGCACAACAATAACAGTCAACAGAGCGACAACGGCGGACAGACTATGCCATTTAGGAAAAAAATATTATTGCAATCCATCATCCTTTAATGATTTGTATTTTGGTGACAACACAATAAATCAATATAATAATTATATTACACCAATGAAACTTTGTTGCACAATAATAACAGATGACAAAGACAAAGAATTAATTACAAATCCATGATCAGACGGTGGCAGACGACATGAGCAACAAAAATGTTTTCGCGATACAATTAATTATACCCGCAAAATGATTGTGCCGGCTTTTAGAGTAAATTGATCTAAACGTACTATTTTATCTTACTAATCAGAGAACACACTAATATTAAACTATCAACTATTAAAAGTTCCTATCAAATTAGCATTATGTGAGCAAATTTATCAATGGATATAGGAGAATGGCACTATGTTGTGTAGGCTACTTGATATCCTTGGTATCGTATCGTAGTTTGTGAATCTGATTCAGAAAAATAGTCCGTTATATCGAAATATTGTAACCAATTATTAGTATTAAAACAGAAGTATTAAATGGACTTGTACAACTACAACTTATATGGACTTTCAGAATTAATCCCGTTAATAATTATCATGGAAAATGAATATAATTGTTTTTTGCCGAAAATTTTATATCGCGGAGTAATATAATTAAAAGTATACTGATAATCAGCATCAGCAACGATGACATTCAATATCGTATTGAAGTTTGTCAGAAACTGAAATAAGAATAATTACAAGGTATGTTGCAATCTTGAACCGACCAATGACGTTCGCATTATTAAAAAATATATGAATTTACGTCATTCATGTTTGCACTTTTGTGTCCGAGCTAAGATATTTCGTATTGACATCGTCAATACGAAACGATGTAATCTGAAACAAAAAGTTTGAGTGTTAATGCTCATTATTTATATGGTCTATAAGTAATTTAGTATATTTATTGAACTATACTAGGTACTTGTTACTTTTTTTCGGAGCCGGCGATTGCTTTGAAATGAAGTATTGGTTTTTATTTACACGGCTACGACCAGTTCGGCGTTTCTTGATGATAATTTTACTGACTGATACTGATAATTTTAAGGGTTTGTTTAATTTTACTTTTTTGTTTCCAGACAGAACATAAGTATTATGTCTGTTTAATAATGGCAATAGCCACATTTATTCCCAGCCACAAATCCTTAAAGGTGAACATTAATTATCTTGATTTTAGTTTGTCTTCCATATGATAATTTTAAACGTGTGACATGTTTGTTTATTTTTTATTAAATTTGTTTATTTTAGTTAAATTTTTTATTTTAGTTGTTTAGTTTAGTTACATTTAGTTAGTTCTTATTATGATCAAATAAAACCAAATTCTATACTACACAAAGAAGGAGAGCCAATAAAAACTAGTGTATGTGGTAAGTTTTGCATTTTGCCACAGTCTCAAAAATTATACCCTAAATTTGGTGGTTTTACAGGGCGGAGTTGAATGTTAGGTCAACTCATGGGACACTTGTGGTATGGCTACAGAACAATGCTGGATTCCAGCGATGGGGACCGACAGAGGAGAGAGTGGAGGCGCTATTAGACGCATTCAGGCCAGGAAAGGAGCGAGAAAGAGACAGACAGGAGCTGCTGTCTCCCCAACGTACCGATCCCCCCGCTCCCACCCCTCCTGATAAGGTGATCTATCTGTCCTCTCATACATGTTTGAGAGGATATAAATATTCTTCTTGTTATAGTAGAAAATTTACAAATATTGAAAATACTTTTAATATAAATAAACGGTATCAGTGGACTGACACATACTTTCTCCCTCAAGTAAATTTAAAAAAGACAATCTGTAATAAAACTATCATGTTCTACAAAGTTTATCTAAGTATCATTTAATAATTTATTGTTTCAAAAACAATAATCCCATTTCTGAAAATAAAAAAAAGAGAGACTAAAGTTAAATTTATTGTTCGAATTGTTTGGGGGAAACCCCCCCCGGTAATATCAAGCTTTTTACTTTCTCCCCTTATACGTAGTATATGGAGAAAGTATTGTTTTCGTCAAAATTTTCGAATTTGAGTTGAGGGTGGATATATCCGTTTTGGGGTCCCTGAATCCAAAAAAGTGGGTTTTGACGTGATGTCTGTCCGTCCGTGTGTGTGTGTGTGTGTGTCTGGATGTGTACAGTGCCACAGCCTACCCCGTTGGTCCGATTTAGATTAAATTTGGCATGTATGTGTATATTCACCGCATCTCCAAGGATTTTTAAAATTTTTTAAAATTTTTGTTTTTAAAGGTAGTTCACTCCTAAAAACCTTTAAAAAATGTGAAAAATCCAAATTTCTCAATAATGGCTCTAACGATTGTAATTAAAATTTGATAGTTTATAGTGGAAAGAGTATTAAATAATATTACACCACCCGCATGTCTGTAAAAATGAGGGTTCAAAAGTTATGAGCTTTTAAATGTCAAAAAATCAAATTTTTATATTTTCAGCGAAAACAATAGAAGTAAAGTATAATTTGACTATCACCATTGAAACCAGCTTAAAAAACTAAACCAATTAGTAGAGGTGTGCGGATATCCGAAAATTGGTTCGGATTCGGATCGGATATCCGAAACCGATCTGAATGTATTTAAGATATCCGATCCGATCCGATAAATATCCGAATTATCGGATAGACTGTATAATACAGCAATTTGACCAAAAACAACGAGATTTTCGTCGAGTGAATACCCGCGAAGCTGGAATAATTTTTGCTTAAACCTTGATAAAACGACGAAATTACGTAGTCTCTCATCAAAACAATGTCGTTGACTGGTAGACGCCTTACACTTAAAGCGATTCGAATGACGAATGACGACCGCAGATGACGAAATTACGCAATTCATATCCAATCGGAATGTAAGAACGTCATTGGGCGGTCCGAGGATGCGGTATGATTATTCGATTCTTCAACTACGCATTTAAGTAACCGTAAGTTCAACACGGTATTGCATTTTGAAATACAAAGCATAGCGTCATCGATAGTTGCACCAAGTATCAGATTGCGGTTTGATATTGTTCCATATAAAATTTCATTTCGGCTACAAAAAATCTTGAATTGTTGATTTAATGTTACTGCTAACAAACCATCATAATAGCTCGTTTTGCGACGGGTTTCCGGCAAAAATAATACTACTTCATTCTGATCGTCTACGTAGATGATCAATTGTTTAGTTATCGCATTCTCAACTACTCCGGGTTTGAGCAATACGATAAAGTGTTGCCAAATTTACATTTGGCCTATTTCGTCATTCAGTGTTCACATAACCACCAAATTTTCCACTTGTTTTCAATCTACATTTTATCTTTGATAAATGAATTTAAGCGTTATTAGTTTTACATTTTTAGATAATTTTAAGATGAATAACTAACTAGATTACAACGAGGTACCATAATTTCACAAGTTTCAATATTGTTACACAGCCGATCGGGGTATTTTATCTGCCAAATATTCCAACTCTGCGCCTGCGCACAGGCCTTTGTTTGATAGCACTGTCGACTGTCACTTGTCACTGCCCTTGCCGATATGTAGATAGCCGATGGCATCGAGCTAACGGCGTCTGTCAAATCTTAATTCTTTGTTAATGGTGATTTGTTTTTATCATTGTAATAAATAAAATAATTGAATCGTGAAATAAAATTGAGAATTAGTTGATTATTTGTAGAATGAATTGATGAATTAGTAGAAAGTTGATGTCATTTAATGGCGAATTATAAGGTTTCTGTTGATTTAATTTGTGAATTACGCCATATTAAAATTTGTTACTGGTAATTGTTATTTTGTAAATTTGTACGGTATTTATTGATGGAATAAACTTATTATTATTATTATTAATTTTAAATGCAGTGAAGTAAAGTTTTTAGTTTTGTTGTTCATCCTATGAAGAATTTATGATTTTTTTATATTTTATATTTATGATATTTTATATTTATATGTATATATTCACGGTATCTCCAGGCGTTTTTTTCATTTTTTTTAATTTTTGGTTTTTAAGGGTAGTTCACCCCTAAAAACCCTTAAAAAACGTGAAAAATCCAAATTTCTCAAAAACGGCTCTAACGATTTTGATTAAAATTTGATAGTTTATAGTGCACAGAACACTAAATAATTTGACACCACCCGCATGTCTGTAAAAATGACGGTTCAAAAGTTATGGGCTTTTAAATGTTAAAAAAATCAAATTTTTAAATTTTCAGCGAAAACAATAAAAGTAAAGTATAACTTGACTGGTACCATTGAAACCAGCTTAAAAAACTAAACAAATTAGTATTTTGAATTATTTGTCTACGACTCCGACCGTCTACGACGGTTCCAGAGAAAAGTTAAATTTACTGTCCACGATAAACGCAGTACGTTGTCTGAAAGCGCCCAATGTTATTCTTATGGAGAATATAAAAAAATCAATTTCTTCCTTACTTTCCAACCGTTTTCCATGAAACTTGGTATGAAGTGTAAGGTCAAATCACCAAACAAAACCAGCTCAAAAAAGCTTGGTATTACCGAGGGGGGGGTTCCCCCATACCATTTGAACAATAAATTATTAAATGATATTTAGAATTACTTTGTAGAACATGATAGTTTTATTACAGATTGTCTTTTTTAAATTTACTTAAGGGAGAAAGTATGTGTCAGTCCACTGGTACCGTTTATTTGAGTTAGTTTTGTTTGGTCTTTGACCTTACACTTCATATCAAGTTTCATGGAAAACGGTTGGAAAATAAAAAAGAATTTTCTTTTTTAATATTCTCCATAAGAATAACATGGGGCTCATTCAGACAACGTGCTGCGTTTATCATGGACAGTAAATTTAACTTTTCTCTGGAACCGTTAGTCATAGACAAATAGTTCAAAGTACTAATTGGTAGAGGTGTGCGGATAGTGAATTATTTCTTCGGATCGGATAGCCCAGATTCGGATCGGATAGTTTGGGTTCGGATCGGATAGTTTTCGGATTCGGATACTCGCAATAAAAAAGTGAAATTAGACTTATCTAAGAATAAATTAGGAAAAAGTCAATAAAATGTTATCAAAATTATTAAATGGTACGTAAAAAATCATAAATTCTTCATAGGATGAACAACAAAACTAAAAACTTTACTTCACTGCATTTAAAATTAATAATAATAATAATAAGTTTATTCCATCAATAAATACCGTACAAATTTACAAAATAACAATTACCAGTAACAAATTTTAATATGGCGTAATTCACAAATTAAATCAACAGAAACCTTATAATTCGCCATTAAATGACATCAACTTTCTACTAATTCATCAATTCATTCTACAAATAATCAACTAATTCTCAATTTTATTTCACGATTCAATTATTTTATTTATTACAATGATAAAAACAAATCACCATTAACAAAGAATTAAGATTTGACAGACGCCGTTAGCTCGATGCCATCGGCTATCTACATATCGGCAAGGGCAGTGACAAGTGACAGTCGACAGTGCTATCAAACAAAGGCCTGTGCGCAGGCGCAGAGTTGGAATATTTGGCAGATAAAATACCCCGATCGGCTGTGTAACAATATTGAAACTTGTGAAATTATGGTACCTCGTTGTAATCTAGTTAGTTATTCATCTTAAAATTATCTAAAAATGTAAAACTAATAACGCTTAAATTCATTTATCAAAGATAAAATGTAGATTGAAAACAAGTGGAAAATTTGGTGGTTATGTGAACACTGAATGACGAAATAGGCCAAATGTAAATTTGGCAACACTTTATCGTATTGCTCAAACCCGGAGTAGTTGAGAATGCGATAACTAAACAATTGATCATCTACGTAGACGATCAGAATGAAGTAGTATTATTTTTGCCGGAAACCCCGTCGCAAAACGAGCTATTATGATGGTTTGTTACCAGTAACATTAAATCAACAATTCAAGATTTTTCGTAGCCGAAATGAAATTTTATATGGAACAATATCAAACCGCAATCTGATACTTGGTGCAACTATCGATGACGCTATGCTTTGTATTTCAAAATGCAATACCGTGTTGAACTTACGGTTACTTAAATGCGTAGTTGAAGAATCGAATAATCATACCGCATCCTCGGACCGCCCAATGACGTTCTTACATTCCGATTGGATATGAATTGCGTAATTTCGTCATCTGCGGTCGTCATTCGTCATTCGAATCGCTTTAAGTGTAAGGCTTCTACCAGTCAACGACATTGTTTTGATGAGAGACTACGTAATTTCGTCGTTTTATCAAGGTTTAAGCAAAAATTATTCCAGCTTCGCGGGTATTAACTCGACGAAAATCTCGTTGTTTTTGGTCAAATTGCTGTATTATACAGTCTATCCGATAATTCGGATATTTATCGGATCGGATCGGATATCTTAAATACATTCAGATCGGTTTCGGATATCCGATCCGAATCCGAACCAATTTTCGGATATCCGCACACCTCTACTAATTGGTTTAGTTTTTTAAGCTGGTTTCAATGGTGATAGTCAAATTATACTTTACTTCTATTGTTTTCGCTGAAAATATAAAAATTTGATTTTTTGACATTTAAAAGCTCATAACTTTTGAACCCTCATTTTTACAGACATGCGGGTGGTGTAATATTATTTAATACTCTTTCCACTATAAACTATCAAATTTTAATTACAATCGTTAGAGCCATTATTGAGAAATTTGGATTTTTCACATTTTTTAAAGGTTTTTAGGAGTGAACTACCTTTAAAAACAAAAATTTTAAAAAATTTTAAAAATCCTTGGAGATGCGGTGAATATACACATACATGCCAAATTTAATCTAAATCGGACCAACGGGGTAGGCTGTGGCACTGTACACATCCAGACATACACACACACACACACACACAGACATCATATCGAAACCCATTTTGTTTTATTCAGGGGACCCCAAAATGGATATATCCACTCTCAACTCAAATTCAAAAATTTTGATGAAAACAATACTTTCTCCATATACTATGTACATGTAGAAAGGGGAGAAAGTAAAAAACTTTAAATATTTGACAGACAGAAAATATATAGTACTTTTACATTACTTTTAACTGAAATGGCGACCTACCATAGTACATATATAGTATAGTCCCTCTGTTAACCACCCAACTCGGGACCAGGCAACCGGATGTTGTGAATCATTATGATAGTTTTATTACAGATTGTCTTTTTTAAATTTACTTGAGGGAGAAAGTATGTGTCAGTCCACTGATACCGTTTATTTATATTAAAAGTATTTTCAATATTTGTAAATTTTCTACTATAACAAGAAGAATATTTATATCCTCTCAAACATGTATGAGAGGACAGATAGATCACCTTATCAGGAGGGGTGGGAGCGGGGGGATCGGTACGTTGGGGAGACAGCAGCTCCTGTCTGTCTCTTTCTCGCTCCTTTCCTGGCCTGAATGCGTCTAATAGCGCCTCCACTCTCTCCTCTGTCGGTCCCCATCGCTGGAATCCAGCATTGTTCTGTAGCCATACCACAAGTGTCCCATGAGTTGACCTAACATTCAACTCCGCCCTGTAAAACCACCAAATTTAGGGTATAATTTTTGAGACTGTGGCAAAATGCAAAACTTACCACATACACTAGTTTTTATTGGCTCTCCTTCTTTGTGTAGTATAGAATTTGGTTTTATTTGATCATAATAAGAACTAACTAAATGTAACTAAACTAAACAACTAAAATAAAAAATTTAACTAAAATAAACAAATTTAATAAAAAATAAACAAACATGTCACACGTTTAAAATTATCATATGGAAGACAAACTAAAATCAAGATAATTAATGTTCACCTTTAAGGATTTGTGGCTGGGAATAAATGTGGCTATTGCCATTATTAAACAGACATAATACTTATGTTCTGTCTGGAAACAAAAAAGTAAAATTAAACAAACCCTTAAAATTATCAGTATCAGTCAGTAAAATTATCATCAAGAAACGCCGAACTGGTCGTAGCCGTGTAAATAAAAACCAATACTTCATTTCAAAGCAATCGCCGGCTCCGAAAAAAAGTAACAAGTACCTAGTATAGTTCAATAAATATACTAAATTACTTATAGACCATATAAATAATGAGCATTAACACTCAAACTTTTTGTTTCAGATTACATCGTTTCGTATTGACGATGTCAATACGAAATATCTTAGCTCGGACACAAAAGTGCAAACATGAATGACGTAAATTCATATATTTTTTAATAATGCGAACGTCATTGGTCGGTTCAAGATTGCAACATACCTTGTAATTATTCTTATTTCAGTTTCTGACAAACTTCAATACGATATTGAATGTCATCGTTGCTGATGCTGATTATCAGTATACTTTTAATTATATTACTCCGCGATATAAAATTTTCGGCAAAAAACAATTATATTCATTTTCCATGATAATTATTAACGGGATTAATTCTGAAAGTCCATATAAGTTGTAGTTGTACAAGTCCATTTAATACTTCTGTTTTAATACTAATAATTGGTTACAATATTTCGATATAACGGACTATTTTTCTGAATCAGATTCACAAACTACGATACGATACCAAGGATATCAAGTAGCCTACACAACATAGTGCCATTCTCCTATATCCATTGATAAATTTGCTCACATAATGCTAATTTGATAGGAACTTTTAATAGTTGATAGTTTAATATTAGTGTGTTCTCTGATTAGTAAGATAAAATAGTACGTTTAGATCAATTTACTCTAAAAGCCGGCACAATCATTTTGCGGGTATAATTAATTGTATCGCGAAAACATTTTTGTTGCTCATGTCGTCTGCCACCGTCTGATCATGGATTTGTAATTAATTCTTTGTCTTTGTCATCTGTTATTATTGTGCAACAAAGTTTCATTGGTGTAATATAATTATTATATTGATTTATTGTGTTGTCACCAAAATACAAATCATTAAAGGATGATGGATTGCAATAATATTTTTTTCCTAAATGGCATAGTCTGTCCGCCGTTGTCGCTCTGTTGACTGTTATTGTTGTGCAACACGTTTGTTTACAGGGTTTATTTTTTTTTTTCGAAATAGTTTTTAATAGAGAAATGCATTAATTAGTTATTATTTATTGTTTTGTTATCAAAATAGGGGATTATTTTCGAAACAGTGATATAAGGGAATTGCTTGGACTAAAATATGAGTTTTTGTGATTTTTGAAATTTTTATGATTTTACCACTAGCAACGGTTCATATTAATTTTTTTATTTTGTTCAAAACTATACATAATTTATACGACAATAAACTGAAAGCGAATGATAATTTTTTAAGTCAGGAGGGCGACGATTGGTTTCCTGATCCAAGTTTCATCAAAACAATGACGACTGTATCTTATTACAACATCGTGACGAGGAAAACGAACATAATTCTTTCTTTCTTTCGTCGGCGAATGCTTGGAATAGAAGAATCGGAATCAACTTTGGGCAATTATTTTCGATTCCGATTCCAACCCTGAGAATCAGTGGAATCGAGAATTGATGTTTGGACAACCAACAATCCTTACTTGGAAGCAGTTGATTGATATATGTGTATAGACCTCGTAAAACTATTTTTGCAACAAGTCTAGAGTTTGAAAAGTGTGTAAGAGCAATGGATGAAAGTTTTTCAAGTTTTGTATTACGACTAAACGAATTGTCATCTTTTTGTAAATATGACAAAAATTTTGAAGAAAGAGTTAGAGATCGATTTGCTGGTGGTGTTAATTTTTCAGTTTGAGGTGGAAATCAGGTTTGGATGGCCTGATGGTGTAAATCAAGATGGTTCATGTCTAACGTTGGATGAACTATTGTATTTTGTGGAATCTGGATAGAGCCCAAAGGAAAGTAAAAGATGAAACTAGCACAACCAGTCGCACCATAACTAGCAGTATGGTCAGCGCAGCATGGGGACTGAAACCGGGGCTAATGTATTGGCTCTATGTTTCAGTAGTTAGACCATCTATGACGTATGCGTCTTAGGTTTGGTGGACCAAGATGGACTCAGGTGTTGCTGTGAAGAGGCTGGCAGCCGTTCAGCGGCTGGCATGTCTCACGATCACAGGGGCGATCAGCAGCGCTCCTGGGGCCACTCTTGACTGTTTGCTTGATCTTTTGCCCATAGACATTCCCATCAGGATGACTGCCAGAATGGGTGCATACCGCCTCTGTGGAGAAGGCCTCTGGAATAGGCCAGGTGAATTATGTGGTCATACCAGAATTTCGGGGATAGTTCAGAGCGACATTTTAGGTATGCCCTCTGATTATCTTCCGAGAACTTTTTCTTTTGGCAGGTCTTTCCGAGTTCTTTTTCCGCAACGGGACGAATGGAAGGATGGAGCCTACCCACTACCACCCTGTGATCAGGAGTGGTACACTGATGGGTCCAAGAGCAGTCGGGGCACAGGAGCAGGCATCTACGGGCTGCAGGACAACGTACGGTCAGGTATTTCCATGGGGACCTTCCTCACTGTTTTCCAGGCCGAGATCACTGCCATTATGGAATGTGCCAGAGACATCTTGATGCTGGGTCATGAGGGCCTTTCTATCAATATTTTCTCTGACAGTCAGGTGGCTCTTAGAGCTTTGGACTCGGTAGAGTTCAACTCTAGGGTTGTGTGGGACTGTTTTAGGCTTGTGTCCTGTGTAGGCAGACACAATGAAGTCACCCTTTGTTGGGTTCCAGGGCACACAGGGGTGGATGGTAACGAAGTGGCAGACGGGCTGGCAATAGGGCTGCATCATCCCCCCTTTGTGGTCCTCAACCCTTCTGTGGTGTTTCCCGCGCTGCGGTTTTTCAGACTATCAATTCCTGGGCTAGGGATTGTCATAAGAAAAGATGGGCTGAACTTTCCCTGCATAGAGTTAGTAAGCTTAATCTTCGTTCTCCTTCTCGTCAAGTTGCAAAGAGGTTCCTGAAACTTGGCAGGAAGGATGCCACACTTGTCACAGGTATCGTCACTGGTCACGGTAATCTGAGGAAGCACCACAACTACGTATGGGGGTCTTCAACGGCGACCCCCTGTGTAGGAAATGTTATCTGCAGGAGGAAACTGCAGATCATCTACTCTTTGATTGCACAGAGATGGTAGAGGTAAGGTCCTCCACTCTGGGCAACTTGGTAAGGGGTAGTTTTCTGCCTCCTGACGAGCTCTTTGACAGGATGCTGCAGTTTTACAGGTCTCTTCATCTAGAAGATTTCTGATTCTCCAGGAAAGAGAATTTTTAGGGGTGCGCAAAAAGCTGCAACGGCTGAAGCGCCTTGGGAAATCCGCCCCTTCGAATGATGATGACTAGCACAACCCCTGTAATAAGCAAGATAAGCGGTACCAGAGACCCCACATTAGTCAAACAACAGGAAAGGACACTTAACCCTTTAAGAAGGAGAAACAACGTTTTAAAACGTCATTATTTAAGAGCTGTTAAGGAGTAAGGGTGAAAACTAGAGGTGTGCGGATAGTGAATTATTTTTTCGGATCGGATAGCTCAGATTCGGATCGGATAGTTTGGGTTCGGATCGGATAGTTTTCGGATTCGGATACTCGCAATAAAAAAGTGAAATCAGACTTATCTAAGAATAAATTAGAAAATAATCAATAAAATGTTATCAAAATTATTAAATGGTAAACTTACATAAAAAACCACAAATTCTTCATAGGATGAACAACAAAACTAAAATTTTTACTTCACTGCATTTAAAATTAATAATAATAATAAGTTTATTCCAGCAATAAATACCAATTTACAAAATAACAATTACCAGTAACAAATTTTAATATGGTGTAATTCACAAATTAAATCAACAGAAACCTTATAATTCGCCATTAAATGACATCAACTTTCTACTAATTCATCAATTCATTCTACTAATAATCAACTAATTCTCAATTTTATTTCACGATTCAATTATTTTATTTATTACAATGATAAAAACAAATCACCATTAACAAAGAATTAAGATTTGACAGACGCCATTGGCTCGATGCCATCGGCTATCTGCGTATCGTCAGTCGACAGTGCAGCTGCTATCAAACAAAGGCCTGTGCGCAGGCGCAGAGATGGAATATTTGGCAGATAAAATACCCCGATCGGCTGTGTAAAAATATTGAAACCCGTGAAATTATGGTACCTCGTCATAATCTAGTTAGTTATTCATCTTAAAATGATCTAAAAATGTAAAACTAATAACGCTTAAATTCATTTAACGAAGATAAAATGTAGATTGAAAACAAGTGGAAAATTTGGTGGTTATGTGAACACTGAATGACGAAATAGGCCAAATGTAAATTTGGCAGCACTTTATCGTATTGCTCAAACCCGGAGTAGTTGAGAATGCGATAACTAAACAATTGATCATCTACATAGACGATCAGAATGAAGTAGTATTATTTTTGCCGGAAACCCCGTCGCAAAACGAGCTATTATGATGGTTTGTTACCAGTAACATTAAATCAACAATTCAAGATTTTTCGTAGCCGAAATGAAATTTTATATGGAACAATATAAAACCGCAATCTGATACTTGGTGCAACTATCGATGACGTATGCTTTGTATTTCAAAATGCAATACCGTGTTGAACTTACGGTTACTTAAATGCGTAGTTGAAGAATCGAATAATCATACCGCATCCTCGGACCGCCCAATGACGTTCTTACATTCCGATTGGATATGAATTGCGTAATTTCGTCATCTGCGGTCGTCATTCGTCATTCGAATCGCTATAAGTGTATCGCGTCTACCAGTCAACGACATTGTTTTGATGAAAGACTACGTAATTTCGTCGTCTTATCAAGGTTTAAGCAAAGATTATTCCAGCTTCGCGGGTATTCACTCGACGAAAATCTCGTTGTTTTTGTTCAAATTGCGGTATTATACAGTCTATCCGAAAATTCGGATATTTATCGGATCGGATCGGATATCTTAAATACATTCGGATCGGTTTCGGATATCCGATCCGATCCGAACCGAAATTTTCGGATATCCGCACACCTCTAGTGAAAAATCAAAACACAACAAGAGTGAAATGTTTTTTTTTTCATTTGCACTAAATTACGTTGAAACATGGAGTAAATATAGTTAGAAACGTTCAATCAAAGTAAATAAAGAATGTACCGAGTGATGTTTAGCAAAGGAATAACTCTCAGCTACTGAGATGCAGACGTCAATAATAGGAGAGTGTAGAACACTTTCACTTTTATTCAGTGCTAATAAAAAATAGGTCTAAGAACACTTCATACCACGCCCCACTTTTTTTCTCTAAAGTTCCTGCCACGAATACCGCATAAATAACACATTATCCGTGAATACCCAATGTCTATGAGTGTTTGTAATATAGTAAGAAGCAATCTGTGTATAATAATAATAATAATAATAAATTAATTTTTTGTCATTATAAGAATAACATTTACAATAGTTTATAAATATTAATTATGCATTAACAGTTGAACAAAATTCAATATATTTGATTAGTAACACAATTACCAAGTCAATATAATTATATTTATGCAAAAATAAAAAAGACATAAGATAAAACCAAATGTTTTTACAAACATTGTCAATTATTACGCAATTAACTTTAAAATTTTAATAAAATGTTAGATTTTGAAAAATGTTTTATATTGTGGTTTTTAGATGAATACAGTAAAAATAAATTCAAAAAATACAATTACGTAATTTACAAATTCATCAATAAAGAAGTTGGCATGTACATAATAAAAAATAAAAAAACACAAAAAATAAAAATGATTTTATTCAGACCTCAAAAGATAAAATAGTAAAAAAATTATGACAGTCATTTGAGCTGGAAAATGAATCTGAACAGTCAAACAAGATTTTTTTCGGAAAGTGAGTTGATAAGAAATGAAGAATCTAGATACACTAATACACATGTGATCTATGTGTCTTTAATATCGATTATAGCTTAGAAGCAATCTGTGTCAAGTATAAATAATAATTAATAATAATAATAAATCTTTATTGTCATTAGGTAACATGTACAATAGACAAAGTCATTAAATATTCTAAATGCAGTTGAAAACAAAAATTCAAAAAACCAAACTAGATGAATTATGCAGTCGATTATTAGACAATTAAAAGAAAAAACAATAGATCTTATATAACAAAATGTAGACCATTATCTTCAAGTAATGAATAATGATATATATATACATTATAAAATACATATGTATATATATGTATTTGAACAAATTTCGTCAAATGACGTTTTACAACGTCAATACTATATTGACGCAAAAATACGGTACTCTTTAAAGGGTTAATAAAAGTTGTTTTTATTGTGGGTATGTACATGGTGATGATTTCGCCCAGGTAAAATCCCAAGTGTTACTGGTGGCAAGCAAGGTCATTTTTCGAGGAATGTAAAAACATAGTAAAAAATGCCAAAATGTAAAACCTGTGGAAGGTCTGGGATCTTTCACACCAGTGCCGAGCAAAGAAAGTGGGAATGAATCAAATTAATGACTTAGACAGCCAGTCAGAAGCCGATGGAGAAAACTGCAGATCTATGAAGTCTGTTAAGATTCCACGAGCTCAAATTGAGGTGGAACTGAACAAAGTACCAGTAACGATGGATTTTGATTCGGAGCAAGAGCCTCAATGATAAAATCTACTCTGTGGAAACAGATTGGATCTATGATTTGAAGATGAGTAAATTGAAATTGTTGCATATGGAAACAATACCTTGGATGTATTAGGTGAATGTGTAATTACTATTAAGGTAAATGGACAGTTAAGGATGCATGTTGCAGTGGATTTCCATGTGTTCGGATTGCCATGGATGCTAGCTTTTAAAATGAAATCACCATCAGATGTTACAATTAGGAAATCGGAGAACCAGACGGAGGAAAAAAAATTTTCAGGGTAACCCAAAAGGAATTTAACCGGATATAAGAAGAATACGATGAAGTGTTTCAACAAAATTTGGAACCATAAAAAACTATCAGACTAAAATCCATGTTAGAAGTGATAGATAGTGATAGAGACTAAGTGTTTTCACGTTCCTTTCCCACTTAAAAGTGAGTTGAAGAAGAACTGACAGACTAGTTCGCGATGGTGTCTAAGAAAAGATTCTATAACTCCTATTGAGTGGGCTACCCCGACATGTTGAGAATAAAAATGGTTCCATTAGAATATGTGGAGATTTTCGAGGGACATTAAACCCTAACATGATTACACACTCAACTCTCTTGCCAACATTAGAAGAGCTAACAAGCAAAATAGCTCAAGGAAAACAGGACTATGATAGACTTGAGAGAAGCTTACCTTAGACAATAGACAATATTCTTTATTGACATTTCATTAAGAAATACAATTGTGTCAGGTAGGTTCTAATCTTGCTTTACATTGTACATTGCAGTGGGTCAGCTTGCTTTTTGCATAAATATACTTTTTACTTTTTTCATACTCTTATTCCTACGCTTCTGTCACATTTGGAAACAAGCCTCAAACTCTTCAGTCAGACGTGGGCTTCAGACGAGCAGTCATATTTTATTATTTCATTTTTGATCTAGAATTGAGTCCCTATAAGTGGCATCTTTAAGTCACAGGACAGCCAGAAGCCATACGGTGCCATATCCAATGAATATGGGGCCTGGTTTAATACAGGCATTCCATGTTTTGCCAAGAAGCTTGGGAACAAGATGGGAAGAATGCACTGGAGCATTGTCCTGATTAAGCCACCAAGAGTTTACAACACTGCATTGTGCATGTGGCGTAGAACTTCCAAGTAGTATTTATAAGTTATTCTCAGTCCCTCAGATATACTCATAATAAACTACCCCATTGTAGTAAAAGATACAGTCAGCATAACTTTTATTTTGCTTTGAACTTTGTGCTTTTACTTTCTCCCCTTATACATAGTATATGGAGAAAGTATTGTTTTCGTCAAAATTTTCGAATTTGAGTTGAGGGTGGATATATCCGTTTTGGGGTCCCCTGAATCCAAAAAAGTGGGTTTTGACGTGATGTCTGTCCGTCCGTGTGTGTGTGTGTGTGTGTGTGTCTGGATGTGTACACTTCCACAGCCTACCCCGTTGGTCCGTTTTAGATGAAATTTGGCATATATATATATAGTCACCGTATCTCCAGGCGTTTTTTTCATTTTTTTGAATTTTTGATTTTTTAGGGTAGTTCACACCTAAAAACCCTTAAAAAACTTGAAAAATCAAATTTTCTCAAAAACGGCTCTAAGGATTTTGATTAAAATTTGATAGTTTAGTGTACAGAGCGCTAAATAATTTGACCCAACCCGCATGTCTGTAAAAATGACGGTTCAAAACTTATGGGCTTTTAAATGTAAAAAAATTCAATTTTTTAAATTTTCAGCGAAAAGAATAAAAGTAAAGTATAACTTGACTGGCACCATTGAAACCAGCTTAAAAAACTAAACAAATTAGTATTTTGAATTATTTGTCTACGACTAACGGTTCCAGAGAAAAGTTAAGTTTACTGTCCACGATACGTACGTTGTCTGAAAGCGCCCAATGTTATTCTCATGGAGAATATTAAAAAATCAATTTCTTCCTTATTTTCCAACCGTTTTCCATGAAACTTGGTATGAAGCGTAAGGTCAAATCACCCAACAAAACCAGCTCAAAAAAGCTTGGTATTACCTTGGGCGGGGTTCCCCCCATACAATTTGAACAATTAATTTAACTTTGTCTCTCGTGTTTTTATTTTTAGAAATTGGATGATTATTTTTGAAACAATAAATTATTAAATGATATTTGGATTAACTTTGTAGAACGTGATAGTTTTATTACAGATTGTCTTTTTTAAATTTACTTAAGGGAGAAAGTATGTGTCAGTCCACTGGTACCGTTTATTTTAGGTCAGGGCGATGTGATGTGTTTCTCTGTGAAGACTGTGCCTTGCTTTCAGGAGATACCCAAGACTCATCATAATTTATAACATTATTGAGAAAGTTTGAGTTATTCTAAATGCATTTCAGCATTATTGAATGAATGTATGTCTTGAGCAACTTCAAGCTGTAATTCCTTTAGTTCATTAGTAAAGTTCTTAGGCAGGAATTTTGAAACAACTCTGCACATAGCCAAAAATTCTATTGAAATTGAATTAACTGAACCAATACTGATTCAAACATATGTAGCTAGTTCATGAACAGTAATACGTCGATCCTCCACCACCAAAAATCACACTACATACACAGTTTTATATGGCGGAAGAAAACTGACAAATTGGTAAACTGACACCATGTCAAGGGTTACATGACTTAGTTTACATTTGCCTCGAGCTAAGCACCATGGTGCAGCTTAATGGGGTTGTTAGATTATTAGATAAAAAGTTAAGTCATACACTTTTTGAACATACTTTTTGAATGTAGGCCCTGCATAATAAATGCTATTTAAATTAGACCAGATCAATGGTTTAACATAGCTCTGTACACATCCATTCACATACACACAAAGTTATCACTTTGAAAATCAGTTTTTAGATCAGGGAAGTTCGAAACGGATGTTTCAAATGTAAAATTAATATTTGGGCAAATATAATAGCCTACATTCTTCTTAAACCATCATAAAGTTGGGAAGAACAAAATAATAATGGAAAGTAAAAGTACAATTTACATATTATTGTATTATGACACGAAATCTTTCAAAAGTTAAAAATAGTTATATTTTGGCCATTTATTGAAAAAAAACCTTGAGTAAACACTATGATACTAGCGATAATGATACAAGCTTGCCATAGATGGTAATGACATGCCAGTCATATGTATGTATGTATATTAATATGAATATTTAATAACATCTGTACTTAATAGAATTTGGACATCAGAAAGTTTTAATCAGACGAAAGTAGAAAAAGTCAGTAGAGAAAATAGTTAGTAGTTCCTAAGATTAACATTGGCTGTCAATCCTGAATCACATTAAGTACCAATATATCAATAATTTATTGATAATTTTTTTTATATCTATTTAGCCTTCCCTAAACTACTCACTTAGTGACAAGGTGCTGGAAGCCATGGCGATATTCATGCTCGAATGCAGGCACGACAACCTGCTTCCGCTTGAAGTGACTTGCCTCCAGCCTCAATAGCGCACCCGGAGGTGGGTCTCGGTACTCAGCTAATGTCACCACGAATGACAGTGGCTCACTGCACATGAAAGTGACTACATAACATTTGGTAGAAAGGATAGGGAAGACAACCCAAAAGAGAAGGAAAAAGTTTACTCACCCGAAAAGTAACAATAAATAAAAAACTGAGTTTTTCCTTAGGGAATTTTTTTGGTAGTCATTGGTGCCATTACAGACACACAACATAAAATGTATGGTATTTTACAGTCTGAGTCTTGATTGATATGTATATTTTACAAAATTCTTAAAATTAATATTGTCAGACCGTTTTCATGGGCGGAAATTTTCACCACACGTTTTAAGTCCGGGGAAAAATGATATAAGTTCATTTACAGTCTTGATTTACAATTTACAAGACCACATATGAATGACTCTTAGTGTTTATAATTTGAAAGTTGGTGGTGAAAGTTTAAAGGTATTTCATATTCATATTCACATTATTCAAAAGAATCTAGATGAACTTTTGCTCTTCTTACATTCATTTATATTTGAACTTGATTTTATTATTGCATCACAGTGCTGGACGAGGGGTGGTGGGGGAGGAGAGGGTATACAGGGATTTGAACTTGTCATAACTCAGAATCAACGGAACAAAAATGATGGTGTTCCATTCATGTCAACAGCAGGTTAAATTTTAATTGTAGAGAAGTAACAATGGGAGATGTTTTTGGCTTGAGCCTGGATTCCAATTGTTGTACTGATAAATGTAATATTTTAGCAATCTATACGACACAATATGATAGTAATGTTAATACTAGAGGTCTGCGGGTAGTGATTTTTACTGTCGGGTCAGATTCGGGTCGGGCATTATAAGCTAAATGAAAATTGAGGTCAGTTCGGGTTCAGGTATGCTAGTAAAAAAAAATTGGGTCGGGTTCGGATATTACAAGTTAAAATTCAGGTCGGGTTTGGGTATTGTAAGCCTAAAATTCAGGTTGGTTTGGATTTTATTAGTAAGCAAAATGTTAATTTTAATAAAGTTTGATTTACCTTCTTAGCAGTATAGAAGCAAGAGAAAACCCTATCATTGCATTAACCAACTTATTTATTTCACATATAGGCCCTTAATTAAGTCTTTAAACACATTGTATGTACTGTTTTCAGTTTGGTATATTAACAGTTTTATCCATTTAATTAATTATAAATCATTATAATTTATGTTGTAAATAATTAATAAGGGGAAGTAGTTTTCTCAAGTCTATATGAAACTAAGGATGAACAAACAAAATAAAAAAATTATATATTTTATCGCAGAGATAAAAAACAGAAAATGTATTGAGTCAATATCCATAGTCAAGGGTTCATTAGATCTATGTTATATATTGTTCTGGTTTATTATTTTTAATTCAACTAATCACAATCATTGTTTAAATTAAATCAAACACTTTCATAAAATGTCAAATGGCTCTTTATACTAAAATAATTATTTTAGTATAAAGTGGTTTAATATTTTAATATTACAGTAGAACCCCTAAAATCTGAACACAAAGGCTCCCTGAGCCAAGTGTTGTTACAAAGGCGTAGTCTCCCAGACTACTTTTTTTGAAAATGTATAAAAAATACTTTTAATGACGGGGGAATTTTTTCAATTATAAAAACACTTAAAGTGAACATTGAATTAATGTTTTATAAGAGTTTAATGTCCAAATCTTAATTGTTCTGGCACTAGCAGCAGATTGTCCCTTGGTGTTCGCCACACATGTTTTGCGCAACGTACATAAAAATGTTTAGTCATGCGCTGTAATCTTAGAGGTAAGAAGGCACACGCCTTCCTACCTTATTGGACTGGTTGTGGAGCTTCATTTGGTACACTTACATTTAAAATATAAGCAATAGATTGCCGGACGAGAGTTCGTAGCACATTGTGCCCTGAAGCTTCAGGAGCTCTCTGTGCATTTCTCTAAAATATTTTGCCAACTTAGGGGCTTAAATGATTGGCTCGGACACGATTTTCTACATATACTACGTATATATATTTTAAAGTGATGTTTATGATGTTATAAAACATGCATAGGGGCCACCTCCTTGTTTTACGACTGCAGGAAGTGTTACTGCACATTTGGACCAATTCAAATAAATATTTACACTATATACATCATATAATTCCAATATAATGTTTAACTAACACCATAACACGCGAAAAAGCAAAGGCATACTATACTCTACAATGCAAGCGAACACCAACTAGACCCTTTTAATATTAGGCCAAGACTGACAGCTACACGGAGTTTTGTGAATTTTAGTGGAATGGAAGGTGGTAAGGGGTAGAAATGACACCTTGCGCGTCGTCTCTCAGACAACGCCTTTGTGTTCTAGGGTTAAACCATTTAATAAAGAATGAATATAACCCAAGATTTTAGTATAAATACAGGAGTACATGAAGGAGATGGACTTTCCCTCTATTGTTCAACCTAGCTCTGGAAAAAAGTTTATAAATTTCAACAGTGTTACCCTGGGCTGAAAATTAGAAAAATATAAATGATGAGATTATGCTCTTGAAAGAAAATGAAAGGGATCTAAAAATTCTAGCAGGAACCCCTGTAAGGGAAGCAATAAAATATGCTTACTTGGAGTCAGAGAGAAGCCTCTCAAAGTGGCTAACCATGGCCTCCATAAGCTCCTCACTGTATGGTGGGTTGGCCACAAATGAACCACTCACTGCCTTTAACTCCAGCAATGGCCTGGACACATACCATCCTGATCAGAAAAATAATACTAGCTGACAAACCAAAAACTTACAAAAGTAAATAAAAATCTTGAAAATTCATAATGGCGTTGGTTATTATTAATCAGTATATATTATTGGACTTTTCCAAACACCACTGTTTTTCCCTCCTAAATTTTTCAAGTGATTACCAAATAATTTACATAAACATATTGAAATTTTAGGTTACAGATATTAATTGTATCAAGTTACCAAAAATACTATATTTATCTATCATGCACAATACAAAAACTATATTTATAAAGCTATAAATAACCACAACACTCCAAGCTGGTCACTGACCATTTGAACTAGAATAAAGAATACCCCCGTCGCAGCAGACCTGTGTACTCAGCGAATTTCCAAATCAACAATATAATAATAATAATATTTGACAAGTTTTATAAAAATCTGTCCATAAACATGAGAATTATTCGCCTATTCTCCATAAGATTAACATGGGAAAGAGTGTGTAGGTTTGCTGCTGTGAGGAACACTGAGAGTAGGCATTTATACCATCAAAAATTTTTATTTTTAAAATTTATACAAACTTTCATCAACATCTGTTCATAAATAAAGGGGTTTGCCTATTCTCCATATGATTAACATGGGAAAAGAGTATGCAGGTTTGCTGCCATGATAAACATATAAACTATGATTTTTAAGCATAAATGGATGAACCTCAACCACATGAAGCTAAATATAAAGTTTTATCCAAAAGTATTGGTTAAAAGTGAAATATTAATTTTTCGTTATCCTCCATAAGATTAACATTGGAGCCCCAAAATACAACGTACTGTGTTTAGATTTTTTAATATCTCGGTAACCGTTGGAGATAAAAAAAAACTTTAAGGAACTTAATTGTGCAGTTTTTTAAGCTGATTCTAATGGTGAAAAATAAAATTTGAAATTTTAAAGGATTACATGTGAAAAACGCAAAAAATCCCATTTTGGGGTACAAAACCCCCCCAAACTACCCGTTCCCATTGACCGATATGTCTGGTTTACGAACTCGTCCGAGCATTTGTAGGAATACACATCTCTACCAAATTTGGTCTTGATCGGACCATTTTTACGAGAGTTATCGTGTTCACAGACACATATATATATATATATATATATATATACATACATATATATGTATATATATATATATATATATATAAATTTTAACGACTATTGTTTTTGGTCTCTAGGCACCTAAAGAAGAAAAAATAACATGGTCCTGGGCTTAAGTCTCGCCATGAGACCTACGGTAATAGCTTCTTCCCTATGGGAAATTCGCTAAAAACTGCAGAAAAAAGCAGAAGATATACAAAGAAAATACCCCCGTCGCAGCAGACCTGCGTACTCAGCGAATTTCCAAATCAATAATATAAAAATAATATGTGACAAGTTAAAAAAAATCTGTCCATAAACATGAGAACTATTTGCCTATTCTCCATAAGATTAACATGGCAAAGAGTGTGCAGGTTTGCTGCTGTGAGGAACACTGAAATTAGGCATTTCTATACCATAAATAATTTTTATCTTAACATTTATACAAACTTTCATCAACATCTGTCCATAAATAAAGGAGTTTGCCTATTCCCTATATGATTAAATGGGAAAAGAGTATGCAGGTTTGCTGCCATGATAAACACATAAACTATGATTTTTAAGCATAAATGGATAGATCTCAACCAAATAAAGCTAAAAATCAAGTTTTATCCAAAAATATTGATTAATATGGGAAATATTATTTTTTCCTTATCCTCCATAAGATTAACATTGGAGCCCCACAATACAACGTACTGTGTTTAGATTTTTTAATATCTCGGTAACCGTTGAAGATAGAGAAAAACTTTAAGAAACTTAATTGTGTAGTTTTTTAAGCTGATTCCAATGGTGAAATATAAAATTAGAAATTTTTAAAAATTACATGTGAAAAAAGCAAAAAACCTCATTTTGGGGTACAAAATCCCCCCAAACTACCCGTTCCCATTGACCGGTATGTCTGGTTTACGAACTCGTCCGAGCAGTTGTAGGAATACACCTCTCTACCAAATTTGGTCTCAATCGGACCATTTTTACGAGAGTTATCGTGTTCACAGACACATATATATATATATATACATATATACATATATATATATATATATAAAAATTTTAACGACTATTGTTTTTGGACTCTGGGCACCTAAAGAAGAAAAAATAACATGGTCCCGGGCTTAAGTCTCACCATGAGACCTACGGTAATAGCTTCTTCCCTATGGGAAATTCGCTAAAATAAATATGGGTTTCAAAAATTGAAGAACCGCTACAACAGGTGAAAGATATACACTATAGCTCTGAAAAGGAAAATTACAGAAAGCAAAACCAAATAACCAAGGAATACATTAAACAATTAAAATATGTACAATTATGCCAATAACCAGCCAAATTCTCCCCTCACAATATAATAATTTTCAAGAAAATTTCCAGTTACTGAACTTGGAATCAACAACAGTTAAAGAAGTCCTATGTACAATATCCACTATTAAACTAAGGATGTCATGTGAAATAGAAGAAATTCCATCAAAAGTAATAAAGCGCTGTGCCTAACAACTATCAATACCATCAGTAAGAATAATAAATAAATCTTTCAGTTTGGGATAGTCAACCCCCTGGTTGAAAATAGCTAAGATATATCCAAAACACAAAAAAGTACTTCCCACTAAACTAGAGAACTATCAACCCAGATCACTTATATATCAAAATTTGTAAAATTAACAGAGAAGATTGCTTTACCAAGAATGCTGAGCCACCTTGAACAATATTACTTAAAAGCAAAAATCAGCATGGCTTCCTTCCTTAAAGGGACATCCACCACAACAGCCTTAACAAACCTCATACAACAAACAAAAGATTGATTAGAGGAATACACACACATCTCAGCTGTCTTATTTATTAAATTACAGCAAGGCATTTGACTGCCTCGGTCATGATCTCATCATGACTAAACTGTCATCACTAGGCTTGGCAAAAGACTGGGTAGCCAGTTACTTTAAAGGACGGAGTCTAACAATTCAAAATGCTAATGGGAGAAAATGTGTATACAGATTTAAGCAATCTAATTAGCAGAGGTGTGCCACAAGAATCAGTCCAGGGCGCCATTTTATTCATCCTCTTTACAAATGATCTCCCCAGTTTCATCAATGACAGCCATAATAATATAATACCATAATTAAACTCTAGAAGTGGTAAGCTTTTTACTTTTAACTGTAACATAAAAACAGTGACTAATATCTTCTTGAAATATTAAGTATAAACAAAAAAAGCATAAAACATGCCCCCCTTATAACCACTAACCACAAAACAGGTGTCCACTGCAATTCCAATTAAGCCTCCAAATGCCGTCAACTTCTACCCAAGCCAACCACACTTTATTTATGGTGGGCCCCCCACTCCGCTATACCACATATTTGCAAGCCAAATTATGATTGCTCATGCTCGGGATTCAAACCCTAGCACTTCCGAATGGCTAGAACGTTATGCTCGTCAGCATAGCGCTTTAACCGGATCATCCACCAGTGCATAGGAGTAGAAAGCGCTTACTTGGTTATAAGACATGCCCGGTGGCAGTCTAGTGCACTTCGTGAGCTGGTTCGGTTGCTTGCTCCCAGAGGGCAACACGGTCACAAAGGTGATAAGTTCTATAAAATTGACGACAGATGCCTCCACCTGCCACATATTATAAAATTTAACTCATATGGATAAATATTATTTAGTATAAAAAGACAAAGACACAAATCACACAACAAAAACCAACCATTAACTATCACCTACAGCTGATTTTGTTGATACTCAATCTTCCTCTGGCATTAGCAACACTTGTCTGGTAAACAGTGACAAGCCACAAAGTCTAACTAATATACTGATGATGTTTAACTGCATCATGAATTGAATGGCAAAAGAGGATTGCCCTGCCATCTATCGTCGGTTGGATAACTAAATTTGACTCTAAATGTTTACTGTATAATATGTGAAAAAAATATCTTAAGAGTATGAGCGAGTTAAACATAAGATATCTACAAAAATATGAATAATTTTATCTAAACAATAAAAAATAAAGAATAATTTTATATTGGGAATTAGCACATTTTGTTGTTTAGTAAATTTTTTTTTTTTTTTTTTGATGAATAAAATAGGAGCTAGTGTAAGCCATATGGCTTTTTATTGTTGTTAATGTTATGGAAGGATTGATAAGCTGATGAAATAGTGGGGGGAAGATGTCAACAATGAGTGGTTAGAAGGCATCAATATATATAAGAGATTAAGTTTAAAAGAGAGGATTCATGATGAGAGTTGTCATATAGAGATATGACATGGAAGTGTAATTTTTGAATATAATGAGTAAGTGGAAAAACTGAAGTTCTGCTTGTTGGGAAGAAACAGTTAGGGAAGAGGGGAGAGGGATGATCTGGGTGTTGAGTGTTGTGATAATGAAATGCTATGCCGAAATAGGTGTGGGGGTACGAAATCAAAAAATCGTTTGCCAATGATCCGCTGTTTGTATAATAGGGAATTGGGAAAGGGGAATAAATTATATGCCATGGAAAACATTATATTATAAGAAGAATATTTAGAATGAAAAGATTGATGAAAGAATATTAAAGAAAATATTTAAAATATAAAGACTTATAATTAAATAATTTATTATGATAAACTGAATATTAAAATAGAGAAAATTTTATGATAAAAAGTTTATTTTATAATATAAATATATTAATAAAAAGATATGTCAAAGAGATATAGAACTTTTTAAAAATGGTAATGTCCATCTAAAAGCAAATTTATATGAACTATATTAAAAAATGCTCATGAAAACAGGATAAAAGCTAAGATAATTTTATTGAATTGTTGTTTATTCCTCTCAACAGATAAAAATTCGACACTAAGAATGTTTATATATTGAATAAATATTGAAAAAATGATTTACAAAAAATATTTCTACGAAATGCTCAGAATCTTTTGATCTTCTGACAGATCAAAAATTTTAATATAAAAATTTTTACAAATAATAAAAGTATGTATAAAACAAAGTTATTATTGTTTGACAACATGATGTAAATTGTTATAAACACATTAGGTTGACAGTTCAAATGTGACTATTAGAAGGTTGTCCTATGACTATAGGTTTAACAAGAGCACATGATGGTGCCACTTCTGCCTTACATACTATAAAACGTGAGCTTTCCTTATCTTTAGGGTTGTAATATTCGAACTTCGAATATTCGTTCGAATACATATCAAGTTCGAATATCTGACAAGTTCTGTCGGTCGAATATCGAATACGTAGAATATTCAAAGATGATAAATAATATAAAAGTGACGTATGTCAAAGCAAAGCTATAGAGTTTCCATTTCAAAGTTCAGAATTAGTATTCCATTATGCAGCTAATTCAGTTGAAAACTAATAATGTAACCAATGCTTTATCATCTGACTAACTACAGATGGATAAAGAAAGATACCGATTTTAGGTTGATGCCGAACTGACAGCTTTCGTTTCCTTCCTTGCGAAGCATAAAAGTAGTTCCATATTTTCACTGATAATATCTATTCCAAAAAAACTTAAGAGGAAAATGCAACATTCAAAAGGGACAATTACAATGGACGGCCATTATTTCAGAAGTTTCATGGTATGGCTAGTCAAGATAAAAATGTTTTGTATTTTCCTAGTCTTGTTATTACCACAGTGATAAAAAATCTAGGTTGCACTTTTAGAGTGAAACATGAAGTTATTATTGTTGTATAAAACATTATTTCAATACGGTATTAAAAGCTTGGAGGAAACCATTTTTTGCAAACAGTAAAATTGTGACTCACAGTATAACGGGATGTATTTTGACAAGAGCAATAGACAATAGAGGCAGCCAGGTGGCCGGGTCAATGTTACAAAAACTATAACCTTGAGCTTTGGACAGGCAGACGGGTGTAAGGGTTTGTTTACATTTGAACCAGGTTGTTTCAATTCATTTTCAAGTCAAATATTTTCACTTCACTGCCTATTACTATCTGGTTTAAACAAGTTATTACTACGTTCTTACTAAAATAGATAATTTTAGCACACTCAATAATGTGGTTAAAATATCAACTGTAAAAATAACTACATTAATAATTTTATAATGTTGAATCTTAATTAATTTTATAAATGTGAACTTGATAAGAAACAATTCATAAGAATTCTTAAACTATTCATAATTTAGCATTATAAATTAAAAGAAATTGTGCTATGCAACTGTTGTAAATTGTGGATTATTAGTAAATTGATTTTATTTATGATATGATACAAAATTGTAATTTAAAAATGATTTTTACCTCAGTATTTGTATTACAATTTTGATCATTTCATCAATTGTCTATAATTAATATGTCAAATTTGACTTATTTCTCAATATGTATTTATTTTTTAAAGAGATTGATTGGTTTAATTGTAACAATGGTTAAATCAATTTTTGTATTTTTACTTTCTCCCCTTATACAGAGTATATGGAGAAAGTATTGTTTTCCTCAAAATTTTCTAAATTTGAGTTGAGAGCGGATGGATATATCCCCGTTTTGGGGTACCCTGAATCCAAAAATACAAATTCCCCCATACAATTTGAACAATTAATTTAACTTCGTCTCTCTTGTTTTTCTTTCCAGAGATATGATGATTATTTTTGTAACAATAAATTATTAGAAGATATTTAGATAAACTTTGAAGAAGATGATAGTTTTATTATAGATTGTATTTTTTAAATTTACTTAAGGAAGAAAGTATGTGTCAGTCCACTGATACCGTTTATGAATTGAGATGATTGAATAGCAAATCATATATACAGGCCCTACATCATTTAAAAGCCATGCAATTACTACATTTTTTAAATTAGGCTGTTCACACCAAAGTTTTGAAGATCACAAAAATGGATGAAAATAAACGCTTACGCTAATATTCGATTCAAAAATATTCGATATTCGGAATAGTAAACAAATATTCGATTCGGGTTCGATTCGAACGCTAATATCACTATTCGCACATCCCTACTTATCTTGCATCCCCAGTATCCCAGCTCCAGTTCCCTTACAGCCATCCGTGTACCATTCTGACTCACAAAATTCTGACTCCATTCTGACTGAAACCATTCTGACTCCTCAAAATTTTCTAAATTTGAGTTGAGAGCGGATGGATATATCCCCGTTTTGGGGTACCCTGAATCCAAAAATACAAATTCCCCCATACAATTTGAACAATTAATTTAACTTCGTCTCTCTTGTTTTTCTTTCCAGAAATATGATGATTATTTTTGTAACAATAAATTATTAGAAGATATTTAGATAAACTTTGAAGAAGATGATAGTTTTATTATAGATTGTATTTTTTAAATTTACTTAAGGAAGAAAGTATGTGTCAGTCCACTGATACCGTTTATGAATTGAGATGATTGAATAGCAAATCATATATACAGGCCCTACATCATTTAAAAGCCATGCAATTACTACATTTTTTAAATTAGGCTGTTCACACCAAAGTTTTGAAGATCACAAAAATGGATGAAAATAAACGCTTACGCTAATATTCGATTCAAAAATATTCGATATTCGGAATAGTAAACAAATATTCGATTCGGGTTCGATTCGAACGCTAATATCACTATTCGCACATCCCTACTTATCTTGCATCCCCAGTATCCCAGCTCCAGTTCCCTTACAGCCATCCGTGTACCATTCTGACTCACAGGGATGAAAAGGTCTGCCACCATCTTGCCAGTCAATCCTTGGTGGAATCAAAACTGAAAAAGACTTCCCAAAGGCGTATCTAGTGTGAAGGTGGTCTGAAGGCAAGTCTAGGACCTCACATCTGACCACCTGCTCAATTCTGGTGTGACCAACCGAGGGTACATTGAAAGTAGTCCAGAGATTCTCACATCATAGGCGATATGCACATTTCCTAGCACCCGTTCTGGTGTAAACATCTATGGGCAGGATATTGAACATGCAGTCCAAGGATGCTCCAGGGCAGGAACTCACGGCTCCAGAAATTATGAGGCTAGCCAACCTCTGAACCGCCGCAAGCCCCCGCACTGCTGCACCGATGTTTGTCTTTGGCCACCAAACAAGTGATGCCAAGTGAAGTCATGGCCAGCCTCACCACAGCAACATACACCCAGTGCAAAAGCCTGGGGTGCAGAGCCCCATGTAGTACTAACCATTTGTCTGCCAAGTCATGAGTGACCAACCCTCGGTCAATCACCCTTTGCAACATTAATAAGATATCAAGTGCAGAATACTTCGACATTATTACAATTATTATACGACAAATATTTAGGGTCCAAATCATTGCTACTACCAAACACATGGAAGAATTTTAGAATAGAGAGGAAGCAGAGGGGACACACAAATCCAAGCGGATATGAATAGATGTATCTAACCTGGGGATATAATAAAATCTAAAATCACTAGTAATAGTGAATTGAAAGTGTTACTTGAACTCATATTAGTAAAATACATAAAAAACATTACAAGATGTTCATTAATTTAATCTAACTTAGACTAATCTTAACTTTCCCTGTCAACAGACTCACCCCCTCGAACCAAAGTAAGAATCAGTGTCAGCAAACGCAGAGCAGAATTGGCGGAAGTAGCAGTTGAGCGGGGAGGCAAAGCACTCAAATGTGACACCAAACATGCGGTTGAGGCTCTCGAGCACAGTGACTGGCAGCGCTGCTTGTGTAGCCTCACTGTGGCCTACGAAAGTGCCATACCGCTTGAGTAGGCACCAGACCCGTGGTAGAAACAACTCAAACTTCTTGTCGTCAAAACAGCTAAACCTGTACAGCTGCTCCTATCACATAAAACCACAAGTTTACTTTAAGATATCTATCTATTATATGATAGAGGTCTGCAGATAGTGATTTTTCTTGTCTACTTAAGACTAAAGAGTAGTGGATTACAGCGAACACATAACAAAATAGAAGCGCTACTTGGAACGCCGAAGTGAAGCCACCTGGCGTGCACCGGATCATACCAAGATGGCGGCGCAAGCCTACTCCTGAGCGTCTGCCTCGCGCCAAGTTGGCTGTTATTTCGTTGTTTCATGTACATTTTTTATAAAGTGTAATTGTTTTTATTTTAACCTTTACAGAATCTTTTGTATGAATGAGAACAATTCTGTAGTGTAAGCATTTAAAATTTTTAAACAGATTAGTCCTTATTAAAATGTAGTGCTATTAAAATTTTTTCCTGGCACATTAACTGGAAAAAATAAATTTAATTTCTTAAAAAACGAATAAAATTAAAAAATAATAAATTTATTTCTTTAGTAAATACAATTCCTCCTCATTATTATTGTAAATTATTTGTATTTTTGTGTAATTTCTGGAAATAAAATCTTTCATCATTCATTTATATTAAGAGGCGGCAGGAGTCAGTCCAAGCACTTACCCGCTTGACATGACATGGGTTTAATTATCTTTTAATTGCTCGTAAAGGAAATTTATTAAAAACAAAATACCAAATAAAAAGTATTTTATGGGTCCTTATCTACATATTGATGTGTTAAAATACCAAAACTAATGCTTAGAAATATTTTTTTTTTTAATTTAGAAAATTAAAATCCCATAAGGATTTAACAAAACACTACTTCCGTTATATTATTTATGTTTATCAATGGAAACTTTCAAACTTTGGACCTAAATAAACTTCACATATTCATAAATTAAATGTATTGAATAACTTTTTGTATTCGATTTGCTCTTAGCCATAATAATCTTTTTTAAAGTGCGTGAACTAAAATACTCCCGTCGCAGCAGACCTGCGTACTCAGCGAATTTCCAAATCAATAATATAATAATTATAATATATGACAAGTTTGGTCAAAATCTGTCGATAAACATGGGAATTATTTGCCTATTCTCCATAAGATTAAAATAGGAAAGAGTGAGTAGGTTTGCTGCTGTGAGGAACACTGAAAGTATACCATGAAAAATTTTATTTTTAACATTTATACCAACTTTTATCAACATCTGTCCATAAATAAAGGAGTTTGCCTAATCTCCATATGATTAACATGGGAAAAGAGTATGCAGGTTTGCTGCCATGATAAACACATAAACTATGATTTTTTAGCACAAATGTATGGATCTCAACCACATGAAGCTAAATATCAAGTTTCATCAAAAAAATATTAGATAATAAGTGAAAAATTAATTTTTCCTAATCCTCCATAAGATTAACATTGGAGCCTCAAAATACAACGTACTGTGTTTAGATTTTTTTATATCTCGGTAACCGTTTAAGATAGAGAAAAACTTTAAGGAACTTAATTGTGTAGTTTTTTAAGCTGATTCCAATGGTGAAATATAAAGTTAGAAATTTTTAAAAATTACATGTGAAAAACGCAAAAAACCCCATTTTGGGGTACAAAACCCCCCCAAACTACCCGTTCCCATTGACCGATATGTCTGGTTTACGAACTCGTCCGAGCATTTGTAGGAATACACGTCTCTACCAAATTTGGTCTCGATCGGACCATTTTTACGAGAGTTATCGTGTTCACAGACACATATATATATATATATATATACATATATATATATATATATATATATATATATATATATATATATATATATAAAAATTTTAACGACTATTGTTTTTGGTCTCTGGGCACCTAAAGAAGAAAAAATAACATGGTCTCGGGCTTAACTCTTGCCATGAGACCTACGGTAATAGCTTCTTCCCTATGGGAAATTCGCTAAAATTGAAAAAATTATTAAAAAAAATTATTATTGTATCAAATTATATCAAATACAAATACCCCCGTCGCAGCAGACCTGCGTACTCAGCGAATTTCCAAATCAATAATATATGATAAGTTTTAAAAAATCTGTCCATAAACATTAGAATTATTTGCCTGTTCTCTATAAGATTAACATGGCAAAGAGTGTGCAGGTTTTGCTGCTGTGAGGAACACTGAAATTAGTCATTTCTACAATAAATAATTTTTATCTTAACATTTATACCAACTTTCATCAACATCTGTCCATAAATTAAGGAGTTTGCCTATTCCCTATATGATTAATATGGGAAAAGAGTATGCAGGTTTGCTGCCATGATAAACACATAAACTATGATTTTTAAGCATAAATGGATAGATCTCAACCACATGAAGCTAAATATCAAGTTTTATCCAAAAATATTGATTAATATGGGAAACATTAATTTATCCCTACTCTCCATAAGATTAACATTGGAGCCCCACAATACAACATACTGTGTTTAGATTTTTTAATATCTCGGTAACCGTTAGAGATAGAGAAAGACTTTAAGGAACTTAATTGTGTAGTTTTCTAAGCTGATTCCAATGGTGAAATATAAAATTAAAAATTTTTAAAAATTACATGTGAAAAACGCAAAAAAACCCATTTTGTGGTACAAAACCCCCCCAAACTACCTGTTCCTATTGACCGATATGTCTGGTTTACGAACTCGTCCGAGCATTTGTAGGAATACACGTCTCTACCAAATTTGGTCTCGATCGGACCATTTTTACGAGAGTTATCGTGCTAACAGACACACATATATATATACATATATTTTACTGTTTATTTCATCAAACAGGGCTACTAATATTATTATATTGAAATAATTCGACCATATGATTAAAATTATCATATGATATTTATTTACATTTACAGGTTAATATTACCAAATAAGGTTATAACAATTTTCACTTCTTTAAAATGGGATTATTACCCGAAACATGTAGAAAAAATAAAAATGTTTTTTAAGGGTACTTGGTCGAATTATTTCAATATAATATATATATATATATATAATATAAAATTTTAACGACTATTGTTTTTGGACTCTGGGCACCTAAAGAAGAAAAAATAACATGGTCCCGGGCTTAAGTCTCACCATGAGACCTACGGTAATAGCTTCTTCCCTATTGGAAATTCGCTAAATGTTATTCAATACATTTTATTCATGAATATGTGAAGTTTATTTAGGTCCAAAGTTTGAAATTTTCCATTAATAAACAAAAATAATACAACGGAATTAGTTTTGTTAAATCCTTATGGGATTTTAATTTTCTAATTTCAAAAAAATAAAATATTTCTAATCATTAGTTTTGTATTTTAACACATCAATATGTAGATAAGGACCCATAAAATACTTTTTATTTGGCATTTTGTTTTTAATAAATTTCCTTTACGAGCAATTAAAAGATAATTAAACCCATGTCACGTCAAGCGTGTGAGCGCCTGGACTGACTCCTGCCGCCTAATAAATATTTGTAAAAATGTATTTAATCATGATTGTGAAATCCATAGTGGCCATTGATTTTAAAATGTAATTAATAACATTACATAAGGGTATCATTAACTCACATTTGGCCGCGGCCAACCCGTCGCGTAGTCGGGCGCAACGCGATGTGACGGAAGTAATTTCCACCTGTATTACACCTAACTTTGCAAGAAAACCAAACATGATAAAAAATATTTGTGAATTGTATAATTAAATTTGGTTATTTACCTAAAACTTTCTCGCTGACAAAAAGTCTCTGACCAAAAAATAAAAAAAATCCTCGCTATACAACTTTTTCATGTCTAGATCTAGAAAATGGAACGACAAGTGTTTAAATATAATTTAATTAATAAGTTATTATAATTAATATTATCTTTAAATCAACACTATTGCTATCCTCAGTATCTAAACTACAAGTTTGCAAAATCTCAGCAACTTCATTCAATTAATAATATAGTTTATGATTGTGTATTTGTCGCGGCGTTTTAATGTGAACTGAGCTCACTGCTGCACGGATTCGAGGCGATGGATCAAACCAAGATGGCGGAACTGGCTTCACAAGCAATGCGTTGGAATAAATTGCCGTGTCCTCTCTATTGTATTATGTGCTCGCTGGTGGATTACCATAAATTTTTTTGTCGGGTTGTCTTTTTTTGTCTTGTACGTAGGATGGGAAAAAAACTTGTGTCAGGTTTGGATGTTATAAGTTAAAATTCAGGTTGGTTAAGGATATTATGTGTAAGCATTGTTAATTTATTTAAGTTTTGATGGACCAACTGAGCAGCATTAATACAAGAAGGAAATCCTACCATAACATTTACCAAATTATTTATTACATACCTACATACATATATATATATATATATATATTTATATATATATATATATATATATATATGTCCAAATAAATGTCATCAGTTAATAAATGCCATAGTTAAAAATTAAATATTTGGAAAATTTGTCATGAAAATTGGTACATTTACATAGAATTTTATGGAGAAGGTTTATGGATCATCAGTTGTAGCTTAATTGGGTTTCTTCCTAGAGGCCCATAAATGATCCCATACTATGAACGTATTCAGTTAAAAGCGACTTGAGAAGCTGAGTTACTTGAGAAAAGAGACCGTATTGCGCATAGTTTAAGGCTCAGAATTGCTTGCTATGTAGCAGAAGCGAGTTATGAAGCAGGGTTATATGCGAAAAGAAACCGTATTGCGCACAGTCTAAAGCTCAGAATCGCTTGCTATCTAGCCGATCTGTAGTTTCAGTGACAACTGGCAAGAGACCAATCATCCAGCGGCTCATTCCTCTGAATTTGGAATCAATATGTGCTTATGTTTGAAATCCACCATGCTTTGTTCAACTGACTGGTGAGATTAAGGAAATAATTTCGTTTACTGATGTACATACTTTCTCATACATTTATTTTGTACAAGGGCACTATTTTTGGTTTTACGTTTGTGGTCAGTTAAAATAATATGATAATTTAATAATTAATTACTGACTACTTTTAATTTCTTAATCTCATAATATCTCTATGAATTAATAGAAGTCAACAGAAATTGTGTAGCATTTACGTAACCGGTCGTCAACATGTGATACTCAGTAGTGCCAACTGTCTCTCAACAAACCAAAAATATCCCGTGTGCAAATTCTTAAAAATCATAGTTGGTGTGTCCCTCACAGAAGCAAACCTGC
Source organism: Nephotettix cincticeps (assembly GCA_023375725.1). NCBI lineage: Eukaryota > Metazoa > Arthropoda > Insecta > Hemiptera > Cicadellidae > Nephotettix > Nephotettix cincticeps. The sequence goes on from JAGISJ010000035.1 coordinate 83,790, forward strand.
ATACACTCTCCCATGTTAATCTTACTGAAAATAGGCAAACTCATTTATTCGTGGACAGATGTTGATGAAACTTGGTATACATGGTTAAAATTCAAATAGTTTATTGTGAAAATGCCTACTTACAGAGTTCCTCACAGCTGCAAACCTGCATGCTCTTTTCCATATTAATCATATACAAAGTAGGCAAACTCATTTTTTTTTTATTTTGTGTATTTCTACGCCAGTGGCATTTTTAATGTTTTGATGGGGAACGGTCCAAACCCCGGTCTTGTTACTACCTAACGTCGACCTGTTGTTAGGAAGCATCATTAATTAGTAGCCCAATGACAAATGGCGACTGGGTCCAGATTCGACCCTTGCGGGATTCGATTTATGGATTTATTTATGGAAAGATATAGTTTAATTTGGTATTGCTCCAAATTAAAATAGTTTATTGTAAAAAAGCCTACATACAGCATTCCTTACAGCAGTAAACCTGCATGCTCTTTCCCATGTTAATCTTATGGAGAATAGGCAAACTCATTTATCTATGGACAGATATTGTTTAATTTGATATAGGTCAAAATTAAAAAAGTTGAATGTAAAAATGCCTACATACAGCGTTCCTCACACCAGTAAACCTGCATGCTCTTTCCCATGTTAATCTTATGGACAATAGGCACACTCGTTTATATATGGACATATGTTGTTGAAAATTGGTATACATGGTAAAAATTAAAATAGTTTATTGTAAAAATGCCTACTTACAGCGTTCCTGACAGCAACAAACCTACATTCTCTTCCCTTGTTAATGTTATGGAGAATAGGCAAACTCATTTATTTAGGAAAGATATTGTTTAATTTGGTATTGGTCAGAATTAAAATAATTTTAATGTAAAAATGCCTAAATACAGCATTCTTAGCAGCAGCAAACCTGCATGCTCTTTTTTTTTACTGAAAGGGGCGGATTTCTCCCAAGGCACTTCAGCCTTAGCGACTTTTTGCGCACCCCTGTGTGGGTTGCGGCATTATCACATAGCGAAAAGCCATTGGTGATTGGCGGGATTTGAACCCGGGACCTTGGGCACCAAAGCCCCGCGCTCTACCCCTAGACCAGCGCGCTCCCCACCTGCATGCTCTTTACCATGTTCATCTTATGGAGTATAGGCAAACTCATTTATTTATAGACAGATGTTGTTTAACCCTAGAAGTGGCAAGCTTTTTACTTTTAACTGTAACATAAAAATAATGTGTGTATAATAACTAATATTGTCTTGAAATATCAAAGTTTAAAAAAAAAGCATAAAACATGCCTCCCCTTATAACCACTAACCACGAAAGCAAAACAGGTGTCCACTTCCAAACAACTTACAAATGCCGTCAACTTCCACCCAAGCCGGCCACCGTTTATTTAAAATGGGCCCCCTCTGCAATATATCACAAATTTGCAAGCCAAATTGGGATTGCTCATGGTCGGGATTCGAACCCAAGCACTTCCGAATGGCTAGAACGTCAGCGTAGGTGCCCTTGGGGGCATCTAATCTCTTGTTCTGTTTCCAACTCGAGGGCTTGTGTGTGGATCAGGAGTGGCCTGGCCCATTCGCCAGTTCTCGAGTTCTGTTCCAGGGACGTCGTTGCAGTTCGGACGATATGCGGGTCTTTTGGCAAACCGCTCCTCCTTGCGTCCGTCCTTGCACCCTCTCAGATGGTGGCGCTGGTGGACCAATGCTGCGTTGGAGGGGTGGACCTGCTTGTGGGGTGCGACTCCAACTCCCACAACTCAATCTGGGTTATTAGGGAGACAAACTGCAGAGGTAGGCAGCTTCTGGATTTTATAGCATCTAGCAGTTTGTCTATAGCCAATGTCGGCTCTGTGCCAACCTTTTCTAGTCGAGTTGGTAACTCTGTGATAGATTTAACACTTTATTCTGAGGGGCTTCAGGACAGGGTCATAGGTTGGCATGTCTCTCCTGAACCCTCTCTTTCTGACCACTGTCATATCCTCTATGCTATAGGGGACTTTGTGCCTGTTTTGTCTGAATTCAGGAATCCTAAGAAGACGGACTGGGTCGTCTTCAAAAGAAAACTAGGTGAAAAACTTGATGTGCAAGTTCTACAAGCCAAGGATAAAAATGAACTGGATAGGGCTGCCAGCCTTCTAGGGAACTCGATTGTCTCCTCCTTCAAAGAGAGCTGTCCATTAGTAAAGGCTTGGTCCGCCAAATGCAGCTGGTGGAATCCTGAACTGGCCGGCATGAGGAAACAGGTAAGAGCTCTATTCAGAAGAGCGAAGTCCAACAACAGCTGGGACTGTTACCACAGCATGCTCACCAGGTATAACCTCGCTGTCAGAAGGGCAAAGAGGCAGTCATGGCACATTTTCTGCTTGGGGCTGGGGGGCACTGAGGAAACTTCCAGGCTTCGCAAGGTCTTGGCCAAGGACAAAACCCTGACCCTAGGTTCTGTGGAAGGACCTAATGGTGAGTTATTTCACAGACCACAGGAGGTGTTGGAACATATGGCTAAAGTGCACTTTCCTGCATGCATCATTGGTGGAGAAACTGGTGAATTAGGTGAGTCTACGTCGCGGAGGGCCTGTGCAACCAGGTGGGGTGCCGCCAGGATTGTCACCTACAGCAGGATAAGGTGGGCTATAGGCTCTCTGAGTCCTTTCAAGTCACCAGGTCCAGATGGAGTCCGGCCGGCTATAGCAGGGCATAGAGATCATTCTCCCGGCTCTCTGTAATATTTTCAGGGCGAGCTTGGCCCTGGGACATGTTCCTGATGCATGGAGGACTTCCAGGATAGCATTTATCCCTAAACCGGGTAAGAATAGTTACACAGACCCGAAATCCTTTCGGCCGATTTCATTGTCTTCTTTCTTGTTAAAGATTCTGGAGAAGTTGGTGGTAAGGTATATCTGGGACTCTTCGCTGAAGTCTGCCCCTTTACACCCAAACCAGCATGCCTACATTCAGGGTAGGTTCTGTGAGTCGGCCCTGCACCAGTTGGTGTGCAGAATTGAAGGAGCTATTGACCATAAAGAGGTGGCACTTGGAGCGTTCCTAGACATTCAGGGAGCCTTTGACAACACGGCCATGGATGTCATGTTGAACGCCGCTAGATCTAGAGGATTCAGCGATGTCATCTGCTGATGGATTGAGGCACTGCTATGCAATAGGTATGTGAAACTTTCTCTACAGGGAGTAGAGGTAGTAGCCAAGTCAACAAGGGGCTGTCCACAGGGGGGCGTTCTCTCACCCCTTTTATGGAACCTGGTGGTAGACAGCCTTATCAGAAGGCTTAATGACAGTGGTGTCTTTGCTCAAGGATACGCTGACGATATTGCCATCCTTGTGATAGGTAAGTTTAACAATAATGACTGACCTCATGAACTCTGCACTAAGGCTTGTGGATGGTTGGTGCAATGAGGTCAGTCTATCAGTGAATCCCTCTAAAGTGGTTGCTGTACCATTTACCAAGAGGAAAAAGCTGACCAGGGTTGGTCCGCTAAAATTACAGGGGAGTTTGATCAACCTGCAAGACCAGGTGAAGTATCTTGGGATCATTCTGGATCGGACACTTTGCTGGGAATCTCACTTACAACGGGTAATTGACTGGGGTAAGTAGTCTCTGTTTGCATGTAGGCATATGGTCGGCGCAGCATGGGGACTGAAACCGGGGCTAATGTATTGGCTCTATGTTTCAGTAGAGAGGGCCTCTGGAATAGGCCAGGTGAATTACGTGGTCACACCAGAATTTCAGGGATAATTCAGAGCGACATTTTAGGTATGCCCTCTGATTATCTTCCGAGAACTTTCTGTTTTGGCAGGTCTTTCCGGTTCTTTTTCTGCAACAGGACGAATGTAAGAATAGAGCCTACCCACTACCACCCTGTGATCGGGAGTGGTACACTGATGGGTCCAAGAACAGTCGGGGCACAGGAGCAGGCATCTTCGGGGTGCAGGACAACGTACGGTCAGGTATTTCCATGGGGACTTTCCCCACTGTTTTCCAGACCGAGATCACTGCCATTATGGAATGTGCCAGAGACATTTTGATGCTGGGTCATGAGGGCCTTTCTATCAATATTTTCTCTGACAGTCAGGTGGCTCTTAGAGCTTTAGACTCGGTAGAGTTCAACTCTAGGGTTGTGTGGGACTGTTTTAGGCTTGTGTACTGTGTAAGCAGAAACAATAAAGTCACCCTTTGTGGGGTTCCAGGGCACTCTGGATGGTAACGAAGTGGCAGACGGGCTGGCCAATAGGGCTGCATCATCCTTCCTTTGTGGTCCTCAACCCTTCTGTGGTGTTTCCCACGCTGCGGCTTTTCAGACTATCAATTCCTGGGCTAGGGATTGTCATAAGAAAAGATGGGCTGAACCTTCCCTGCACAGAGTAAGTAAGCTTAATCTTTGTTCTCCATCTCGTCCAGTTGCAAAGGGGTTCCTGAAACTTGGCAGGAAGGATGCCAAACTTGTCACAGGTATCGTCACTGGTCACGGTAATCTGAGGAAGCACCAACTACGCATGGGGGTCTTCAACGGCGACCCTCTGTGTAGGAAATGTCATCTGCAGGAGGAAACTGCAGATCATCTACTCATTGATTGTATAGAGCTGGCAGAGGTAAGGTCCTCCTCTGAGTACCTATACAGAGTACTCAGACACGGAGTACTCTGTAATAAGAACAGGAGGTTCTCCCTTAAGCAATATTTGCACTATGAATTGTGTCTGGGTAATTTGGTAAGGGGTAGTTTTCTGCCTCCTGATGAGTTCGTCAATAGGCTGCTGCAGTTTTTTAGGTCTCTTCATCTAGAAGATTCCTGATCCTCCAGGAAAGACAATTTTTAGGAGTGTGCAAAAAGCCGCTACAGCTGAAGCGCTTTGGGAAAATCCGCCCCTTCGAATGAATGAATGAGTCTCTTCATTTGGAGGATTTCTAATTCTCTTGAAGAGAAACTTAGGGGTGCGCAAAAAGCAATCCGCCCCTTCCAATGAATGAATGAAAAAGGCGATGGCATCTTTCAAGTTCACTAAATTGACAACAGATGCCTCTACCTGCTACTTCTCATTCAATTTATTAATGCATTGTGGATTATGACTTTGCCAGTTCTAGGGTTAAATTCATTCAACAGTTTTCACTCTACAGCATGTCATTAGACTTATGACTATGGAAGACTAATGCTAGTAACCGTTAAAATACTACTTATGTCAGAATTTTTGGTTAAAATACAATGAGCATTTTCTAAAATACAATACTACCTATGTAAGAAAATTATGCAACATGATCAAAATTTAGGTTTAGCGGTGGTCTCTTTATTATTAATCCTAACAGATATTGATAAAAGTATCAAAAGTCCATAACCCGTAATACATTTTGATCCTGTCTCTTTCAGTAATTTTCTTACATCAGACCTCAGATCTGTATAACAGCCATACAAATAGGTATTTTGAAAAAATTAAACAAAACTTGGTACAGGCTAGCTCTAATTAATCATCATGGTTACCAGTTTGTGCAAGTGGGTGGTATTGGTGGTGACGGTGTCTCCCTGGAACCGGAGCAGGGTCTGGTCTCTTTCTATGAAGTAGTCGATCGGAGGAAGGCGAGGGCAGGGCGTGGAGAACTGCACAGGATAACACCAGACCTTACGCACGTTGGCCATGTGTTGGGGTGGTGTAGGTTCTGCAACACAATATACACAGTAAACACATTAGAACCAAAGCAGGGTCTGGTCTCTTTCTGTAGACGATTGGATGAAGGTGGGGGCAGGGCGTGGAGAACTGCACTGGATAACACCAGACCTTACGCACTTTGGCCATGTGTTGGGGTGGTGTAGGTTCTACAACACAATATACACAGTAAACACATTAGAACCAAAGCAGGGTGTGGTCTCTTTCTATGAAGTAGTCGATCGGAGGAAGGCGAGGACTGGGCGTGGAGAACTGCACTGGATAACACCAGACCTTACGCACGTTGGCCATGTGTTGGGGTGGTGTAGGTTCTAGAACACAATACAAACAGTTAACACAACATGCTAAATCTCATGGTTCTCATGGTAGCAAAAACCATTATACTAGGGGTGTGCTAGCCTGGAATTTTAATTTTGAGCTTTTTGTATAATTTTCAAGCTAAAGTTATTTAAAGCCGAGCTTTTTTTAAGCCACTAATAAATTCACCTCAAAATCTTCCACGTAAAAATTTTTAAAAAAAGGAAAAGTATGAATAAGTTTAGGGTATTAATACCAATAATTGATTGATTGGATAGTGAATCAATAGGAAGCTCATTTTGTTCATTAATCTTTTGTATATGATTTGTAGCCTAAAGTATTTTAGTAGTCATAAAATCCTTACATTAAACAATAGATCAAGGTTAGGCTTCTGAAGTGAAAATTTAATTTTTTTTTAAGTACACACCAGAGTCATGGTAATCCGAACTAATTGCGACTGAAACATGTTCGGTTTACCAAGTTTCCAAGATTATCTGCAGTGTAAAGTTGCATTAATTGTACAAATAAAACCATTATTTTAGACCTGAACTGTGTATTTAGACTAAGCAACTTACGTCTTATCACAGTTCACATATAGGTTTGTCGGGAACGTTTCATAGTGTCCAATTTCATTGTGTCCACAACCTTAAAACAGAGAAATAAACTCTGTTTCAATTTGTCCAACTTCATTGTGTCTAAAAGTATAGTCAGGTTATTAAGTAATAGTCAGTGATGTTGGACACAATGAAATTCGAAATACAATTTATTAAATAAGTTTTAAAAATGAGGATGTTTCATAGTGTCTAATGTCAATGTGTCCAAAAGTGATAATTATGAGTCGGAGAAATTTAAGAAGATAAATAATACTGCGGTTGCTTTTTTAAGTTAAAGATGTTAAGAATTTTTTGTCACAATTCACTGCTGAATTTACTGGTGAATTCAGAGGTTTGTGTCAGTAAGAAGTATAGTACTGTAATATATACAACCTGTAACAACAAACTAAACACAGACTTACGTTGGCACAGATTTCTCTTGTAACAACTTCGGATAAGTGTTCTATTTTCGAAAACCAAAGTTAAGTATTTTGAAATAATTATTTAAAACAATAATGTACACAAAACATAAAGTCATTATTTTTCTAATGATATATAAAATCTTATTATATGTAATTTATCCTGACTAAACAAGTTTATTACACGTTCTTCTATACCACAAAAATATTGTTGTTTGAAATCGGACTTTATACAAGTTATATGACCCAGTGTTTTGGAAGCAGGATCTTCCGACACAGGTGTAAGTGGTCTGTTGTTAACAATGTATACCACTTCACAGAGCAAGGTCAATAAAGTTTCTTCTCTTGGAGCATGTGAGTTTAAAACCACACTCAAACATTTCTTTACCGATTGCACGAGACGTTCATGAGCTCCACCCATGTGAGGACTACCTGGTGGTAAAAAACTCCATTTCATCTTCTTCAATGAGCAGAAATTCTTTAATTTTTCGTTGTCAAAAGTGTTCAAAGTATTTCTGAGCTCTTTCTCCGCACCTTTGAAGTTCGTTCCGTTATCAGAAATTAATTGAGATGGGTATCCTCGCCTTGCTGCAAATCTTCTTATAGCTTGTATTGCTGAATCAGTATTTAGTGAAGTTGCAAGCTCCAGGTGTATAGCACGAACAGAGAGACATGTAAACAAAGCTCCATAACGTTTTTCTCTTCTGCGACCCACTGTAACTTCTATGGGACCAAAATAGTCTAGTGCTACACAGGTAAAAGGTCTGCCGTATGGTTCCGTTCTATACTCCGGCAAAGGAGCCATCTCAGGATGTTTTGGCATAAGACGACGCAATTGACACCGTTTACAATTTGCACAACAGCTTTTGATGGCTTGTTTCAAACGAAGGATCCAAAATCTTTGCCTCAAGCTATTAGCCACAGTCTCTTGACCCTGATGAGCCGCCTGCTCATGTTCATGTTGAATTAATAGTGTTGTCAATCGCTGTTTTGGGTCTAAAATAATTGGATTTTTGACATCTTGATTGACTTTGTTGCCATATTCGGTTCTCCCTCTCATTTTTAACAATTTTCCGGACAAAATAGGACTCAGTTTTAATAGTCGACTTTCTCGTGATACTAATTTGTTATTTTTAAGTTTATTAATCTCTTCGGTAAATGATTCTTGTTGAGAAAGCATGAAGCAAGTTTCTTCAGCATTATGTAGCTCTTCAACACTCAAGTTTAAATTTAATTTTTTGTTAGATTTGTTCCTTGCGTTATAGATAAATCGTTGTACCCATGCCATGGTTCTTATGAGTCTGAAGTACTTAGAAAATCTGTTCATATCAATAGGTGACTCGAGTTTATTATCTAATATAGTTGACAATATTACTTCTCCCTCTTCTTCTCCTTTTGGTTGATTTTCAAACTTAGGCCATGATTTCTCTTGTTCACGAAGAAAAGCTGGACCTTGAAACCATCGGTCATTTCCACTTAAAGAAGAAACTGATGCTTCTCGTGTGGCTTCATCCGCAACGTTTTCATCTGTAGGTAACCACTTCTACTGTTTCTTATCAGAAATGTTCAATATTTCTTTTACTCGATTGCTGACAAATACTGATTTCTGCTTATGATTGGCTTGTAACCAGTACCATACTATTCTCGAGTCTGTCCAGAAGTATGTGTTCGTTATTTCTATTTTGTGAAACTGATGAACTAGAGAGGCGATTCGACTTCCCAACACAGCCGCTTGTAGCTCAAGTCTAGGAACTGTTGATTCTTGCAAAGGAGCAACACGAGACCTAGCTAGGACAAAGGCTACTTCCACTTGTTCTTGCTTTTCTATTCGGAAGTATGCTACAGAACAAAATCCCTTTAAACTGGCGTCACAAAATACGTGCAGTTGTATTTTACAGTTTTTTGTCAAATCGCAGCACCGTGGTATCCGTAAGTTTTCTAAACTCTTAATATCTTTCAACCAGTCCTTCCATAGCTTTTCTAGCTCTGTTGGAATGATGTCATCCCATTGCACTTTTAATTTCCATAGGTTTTGTACAAGGATTTTACCTTTCATGGTTAAAGGGGTAAGGAAACCTAACGGATCAAAAACGGACATTACAGCCTGAAGTACTTGTCTTTTTGTTGGCAGTTTTTTTAAATCTACGATTTCTCTATTCACTTTAACGAAATTGACTTTGAAAAGAAAGAGATCATCATGAAAGTTCCAATGTAATCCAAGAACTCTTTCTTCGGTATCATTGGCTGAGTCTGATAACCCTACGACTTTCTGCAAGTATTTTCCTGACCAGCAAGACTTGGGCAGTGAGTTCATAAGTTCTGTGGAATTACTGACAAAATTGAAACCTCCTTTTTTGCAAATATCTATAACTCCTTCTGCTAAGCTTATAGCGTCTTCTAAGGTTTCTCTGCTGTCAAGATAGTCGTCCATATAAAATTGCTCCTTAATGGCTAACGCAGCTTCTTGATTTTCACTTCCATGTTTTTCTGCGTTTCTTCTCATGACATAAATAGCACTTGTTGGCGAACAAACTGCTCCAAAAATCATCGATGTCATGCGCCACTCTTCCAAGTTTCTATTTTCTCCTCGCCAAAGAAAACGCAGAGCTTCTTGATCTTCAGGAACAATCTTTACTCTCAAGAACATTTCTACAATGTCTGCAACAAAGGCTATTTTATATTTTCTAAACTGGAATAGAATGCCCATAAGATTATTGAACATATTAGGACCAGGAAGGAGATTGTCATTTAGGCTTTGACCACTTGATTTCGATGCAGCATCGAAAACAAACCGGAATTTGTCTGGTTTCCTAGGGTTGTGAACAGCGAAATAAGGAAGGTACCACGTCTTATTACACTTGTTTTTTAAATCGTTAAGGTTTACTTTTTGTGCATATCCCTTTTCCTCATAGTTTGCTATTTGCTGTTGATATTGTTGGCATAACTTTGGGTTTTCTTTCAATTTATTTTCAACATAGTTTAATCGCCGCCATGCAACAGACCGGCTTTCTGGTAATTTAGGATTCTCTTCTCTCCAAAGCAAACCAACTTGCCATTTGCCGTCTTCAGTTTGAGAACATGTTTTTTCAAGTATGTTTTCAGCTCTGATTTCCTCTTCAGTTTTTTTTACACATCTGAACTGAACAGTCAACAAAATCTCGTTCAAAACTCTCTCTAACCAAAGTGTCCAATTCCTTCATTTCGGTATTGATCTCATTTTTGAACATAACAAAGTCAGTGTCCTCTCGAGTCTGATAATGTATTTTTCCAGTAGGACCATTTATTGTCCATCCGAGTTTTGACTTCAAAGCGATGGGTGCATTGGCTGGTCCAATAACGACTTGTGTCAGTATAGTGCACGTGTAGTGTAGTGGCACAGTATAGTGTACGTGTTCATGGCCGATCAACAGCTGGGGCCTTCCACGATGAAAAACGTTTTCAGAAATTTGTTGCAGATGAGGCCATTTTTCCTTAATTTTTTTTATGTTTATGGACTGTATTGGTAACTGTAAATCTTTCAAGGTTTTTAAATTTTCTAGGTTGAATTGCTCTCCTTCATTATTGACAATCTTTACCGAAACAGTTTTAGAAAGATTTTCAGTGCAAGTCGACCCATCAGTCCAAGAGAATGATAGCGGTATTGTTGGTCCATCAAGATTGAGTTCATCTGCCAAACTTTTTTCTATTACAGATATTGTGGAGCCATCATCAATCAATGCAAATGTGTTGACTTTCTTACCCTTACTTCCGATTAATGTTACTGGAAGAACTCGTAAGAGTACTCTATCAACAGATTCATCTTGATATCCAAAATGATCCTTTACAGGCACCACAATTGAGAGACTGGGACGGTGGCGACGTCCTGTAATCCAGCTACTTGGAGGTCACGAATTGTGGATAGTTGTGAGAGATGGTCAGTGGATGTAATGTTCTCTTGTGTGGATTAACGTCCGCACTATTGAATACTTCGTTAATCCGCAAAGACCATCATCATAATTAGACCAATTCGTAATTCAGAGGTCGTGGTTCGGATTCCACGTTAAACTGTAGGTCCATTAGTTGCCATTGGCTGTTGGGCTATTAGTTAAGTCCTGTCTAAGGAACATGTCAGCCTTAGTCAGTAACAAGACTACAAGATCGCGCCACAATCATCCTACATTCATTCCTCATTCATACTTGGCTTAAAATACCTACCTGGGTAGGTCGCCATTTCAGTTAAAAAGTATTAAAGTATTAAAAGTATTAAAGAAAGTATTAAAAGTATTAAAAAAAGTATTAAAATATTGTCTGATTTTTAGTTAAATCTATGTCTTTATTCTTTTTGTCATTCTGCTTAGTAGATTCGTGCAGTAAATTGTGGTGATGATAGACACATCCATCCAACCCACACAATCCTTTTTTTCGACACTGGGTTGCTCTGTGGCCTGTTTTTAAACAGTTAAAGCAAACCTTATTATTTTTCACTAGTTCCCATCGGCTTTGTAGATCTTTATTCTGAAAATACTTACGGTCTGCCAAATCGTGGCTGTCTTTTTTACAACAAAGGCACTGCCTTTTCTTAAACTTTTTGTCCCTATTTTCATGCAGTAACACAAAATTCTTTTGGCCAGACTCATATTTTACTGGACCTTTGTTGCTGTTTCCAGCTAGAGAAGCAGAACTAGAAACACAAATTGTTGCTGCTTTGGCTACAGATGACAACCATGCTGAGAAAATATCCAGCCCTATTGGTTTCCTTGCCTCAGTTTGCTGGGACGTGACATACATTCCCCAGTTGAGTTTCATGTTAGTGGACAATTTTTCTGTAAGCTCTTCTAAAAGCTGCGGATTAAACAAATAATGCTCCTGCTCGAGTGACCTAACAGTTACTACAAGATTACGCACCATGTCACTAAATTCAATTAAAGTATCGGGTTT
>JAGISJ010000036.1:0-15571 GCA_023375725.1 Nephotettix cincticeps
ATCTAAGGGTGAAGGAGACGAGATACGAGAAAAAGTCAAGAGACCAAAGTTGTAGATCTTGCAAAATCCGTGGCACAAGAAGCCCTCCGTTTTTCGATAGGACCTTTCGTTAAAAAGATATAGCCGAAAAACGAAGAATTTTTTTGAAAAATTTTAAGATTTTTTTTAGGGTAGTAAAAATTAAAAATTCGGGATTCCGACGATTTGTTTACTTAAAGTAACCTCTTAGGAACGTCCATAAAAAATTTCAAGTCTCTAGCTCATCGGAAAGTTGTATTTTAGAGCGAAATAGTGAAACGTTGCATTTCACGAAATCGACCCAATGCATTTTATATGGGAAAACGTTAACATTTTTTTTCTCGGTCCGTAATGAAAAATTGTAAGATTTGGCAATTTTCCTGTCGGTTGTGGACCTAAAGGAAGGTCCGTGCCAAATTTCAAGTCTCCAGCACTTCTAGAAGTGGGTTAGAATTTGTATCCCTAGTCAGTGAGTCAGTTACACCTGGCATCGTATATATATTAGACTCGCTTCGCTCGCTGGGGGCTCCGCCCCCAGGCCCCCTTATAGGTGTCGGCAGAATCGCTAATAGTGATACTTATTATTAGTGTTATTAGTATTAGTATTATTAGTAGTAACGTGTAAAAATTAAGTATACCATAGATTAACTGTGGGTAACAGCAGCACGAGAAGAATAATTTTTTGTATAAATTTTAAATTATATTCCTGTTGTTAGTGTCGTAGAGATCATTATATTATAAAATTGGTGGGCGGTGAGTAATAAATATATTTTCAAATATTGAAGAGTAATAATATGGAGTAAGTATGTATATTGGTGAAAGTAGTATTGTTATAATTTAAGGTATTAGAGAATTGATCAGGGGGAAATATAAGAAGGAATAACGGTGGGAGTTGGTAGATAGTGTATTTGATATGATAAATTGAGTTGAATAATTATTTGTTGTAGAATATTTCAAATTTTGGTGTTGGTATAGTTTTATTTGTTTCCCTGTTGGTTAGCCCATGCTTTGAGTTGCATCGGGCGTATGCAATCAATTAAATGTCCCATATTTGATAAGTTTTCATTTCTTCATTAAAGTTGTTGTAAAATTGTTACGTTTTCTTCTTAAGGGTGATTAAAGTGAGGTTGTAACGAAATATTAGCGCTCTATGTACTATTATAATGTAATATGGTAATAGTTTAAAAAAATAAAAAACCTTTTCTAGGAATTAAGGGAATGAGTTACGATAAAAGGTAATATTAACAAAGATATAAATCTTCAATAATCCGTATGGTACGTCACTCTCAGTCTTTGAGAACATCTCGTTCAAGAAATATATAAAAGAACTAAAAATATTTATTTTTTTAATTTTTTTTAAGTCATAAAAAGTTAAAAACTAAGTTATCTGCACTATATTCTACATAAACAGATTAATACAACAGGTCATCTGAAAGACACATACGAAAACCTTGGTTATAACTTGACCAGAACCGGAATTTTCTTACTACTTACGGAAAATAACTAACATTTTCAAAATGATATATAAGTTGCAACATTATTGCGTATTCTCACTTATGGTTATAAAATGAAGGTGCATGTAAAATATTAGCCCTCGATTTACTTTAATAACGGAACAAGAAAAAAAATTGCATAAAAAAGGAATTTTCATAAAATGTAACGTTATTTAGGGGTGAAAGAGTCAAAATACGAGAAAAAGTCATATTCTACTTAGAGAAACTATTTGACACCCACATAAAGAGATTAAAATCAACAGGTCGTCTGAAAGCCACATACAAAAACCTTGTCTATAAATTGATCACGAACCTGCATTTATATACTACTATCGGAACTTGGGAAAATCAACTAAATTTCCGATATATGAAAATTTTTCATTTTTCAATTAAATATTATGTAATATTATTTTTATTTCCTTTTAAGGGTGATGAAAGGAAGGTGTGTGCCAAATATAAAAGCTCTATGTATTATAATAACAAAAAAGGGGAGCTTAATGTGGGTAAAAATGTAGATTTTCAAAAAATCTAACGCTATCTAAGGGTGAAGGAGACGAGATACGAGAAAAAGTCAAGAGACCAAAGTTGTAGATCTTGCAAAATCCGTGGCACAAGAAACCCTCCGTTTTTCGATAGGACCTTTCGTTAAAAAGATATAGCCGAAAAACGAATTTTTTTTGAAAATTTTAAGATTTTTTTTAGGGTAGTAAAAATTAAAAATTCGGGATTCCGACGATTTGTTTACTTAAAATAACCTCTTAGGAACGTCCATAAAAAAATTTCAAGTCTCTAGCTCATCGGAAAGTTGTATTTTTTAAGCGAAATAGTGAAACGTTGCATTTCACGAAATCGACCCAATGCATTTTATATGGGAAAACGTTAACATTTTTTTTCTCGGTCCGTAATGAAAAATTGTAAGATTTGGCAATTTTCCTGTCGGTTGTGGACCTAAAGGAAGGTCCGTGCCAAATTTCAAGTCTCCAGCACTTCTAGAAGTGGGTTAGAATTTGTATCCCTAGTCAGTGAGTGAGTGAGTCAGTTACACCTGGCATCGTATATATATTAGACTCGCTTCGCTCGCTGGGGGCTCCGCCCCCAGGCCCCCTTATAGGTGTCGGCAGAATCGCTAATAGTGATTATTATTATTATTAGTGTTAGTAGTATTAGTATTATTAGTAGTCACGTGGACGTGATAAACTGTAGGTAACTGCAGCACGATAAGAATAATTTTTTGTATAATTCCTGTTGTTAGTGTCGTTCAGATCATTATATTATAAAATTGGTGGGCGGTGAGTAATAAATATATTTTCAAATACTGAAGAGTAATAATATGGAGTAAGTATGTATATTGGTGAAAGCAGTATTGTTATAATTTAAGGTATTAGAGAATTGATCAGGGGGAAATATAAAAAGTAAAAACGGTGGGAGTTGGTAGATAGTGTATTTGAAATGATAAATTGAGTTGAATAATTATTTGCTGTAGAATATTTCAAATTTTGGTGTTGGTATAGTTTTATTTGTTTCCCTGTTGGTTAGCCCATGTTTCGAGTTGCATCGGACGTATGCAATCAATTAAATGTCCCATATTTGATAAGTTTTCATTTCTTCATTAAAGTTGTTGTAAAATTGTTACGTTTTCTTCTTAAGGGTGATTAAAGTGAGGTTGTAACGAAATATTAGCGCTCTATGTACTATTATAATGTAATATGGTAATAATTTAAAAAAAAAACCTTTTCTAGGAATTAAGGGAATGAGTTACGATAAAAAGTCATATTAAAAAAGATATAAATCTTCAATAATCCGTATGGTACGTCACTCTCAGTCTTTGAGAACATCTCGTTCAAGAAATATATAAAAGAACTAAAAATATTTATTTTTTTAATTTTTTTTATCCATAAAAAGTTAAAAACTAAGTTATCTGCACTATATTCTACATAAACAGATTAATACAACAGGTCATCTGAAAGACACATACGAAAACCTTGGTTATAACTTGACCAGAACCGGAATTTTCTTACTACTTACGGAAAATAACTAACATTTTCAAAATGATATATAAGTTGCAACATTATTGCGTATTCTCACTTATGGTTATAAAATGAAGGTGCATGTAAAATATTAGCCCTCGATTTACTTTAATAACGGAACAAGAAAAAAAATTGCATAAAAAAGGAATTTTCATAAAATGTAACGTTATTTAGGGGTGAAAGAGTCAAAATACGAGAAAAAGTCATATTCTACTTAGAGAAACTATTTGACACCCACATAAAAAGATTAAAATCAACAGGTCGTCTGAAAGCCACATACAAAAACCTTGTCTATAAATTGATCACGAACCTGCATTTATATACTACTATCGGAACTTGGGAAAATCAACTAAATTTCCGATATATGAAAATTTTTCATTTTTAAATTAAATATTATGTAATATTATTTTGATTTCCTTTTAAGGGTGATAAAAGGAAGGTGTGTATCAAATATAAAAGCTTTATGTATTATAATAACAAAACAGGGGAGCTTAATGTGGGTAAAAATGTGGATTTTCAAAAAATCTAACGCTATCTAAGGGTGAAGGAG
Source organism: Nephotettix cincticeps (assembly GCA_023375725.1). NCBI lineage: Eukaryota > Metazoa > Arthropoda > Insecta > Hemiptera > Cicadellidae > Nephotettix > Nephotettix cincticeps. The sequence goes on from JAGISJ010000036.1 coordinate 4,089, forward strand.
ACGAGATACGAGAAAAAGTCAAGAGACAAAAGTTGTAGATCTTGCAAAATCCGTGGCACAAGAAGCCCTCCGTTTTTCGATAGGACCTTTCGTTAAAAAGATATAGCCGAAAAACGAAGAATTTTTTTGAAACTTTTTAAGATTTTTTTTAGGGTAGTAAAAATTAAAAGTTCGGGATTCCGACGATTTGTTTACTTTAAAAAACCTCTTAGGAACGTCCATAAAAAATTTCAAGTCTCTAGCTCATCGGAAAGTTGTATTTTTTAAGGAAATAGTGAAACGTTGCATTTCACGAAATCGACCCAATGCATTTTATATGGGAAAACGTTAACATTTTTTTTCTCGGTCCGTAATGAAAAATTGTAAGATTTGGCAATTTTCCTGTCGGTTGTGGACCTAAAGGAAGGTCCGTACCAAATTTCAAGTCTCCAGCACTTCTGGAAGTGGGTTAGAATTTGTATCCCTAGTCAGTGAGTGAGTGAGTCAGTTACACCTGGCATCGTATATATATTAGACTCGCTTCGCTCGCTGGGGGCTCCGCCCCCAGGCCCCCTTATAGGTGTCGGCAGAATCGCTAATAGTGATTATTATTATTAGTGTTAGTAGTATTAGTATTATTAGTAGTCACGTGGACGTGATAAACTGTAGGTAACTGCAGCACGATAAGAATAATTTTTTGTATAAATTTTAAATTATATTCCTGTTGTTAGTGTCGTTCAGATCATTATATTATAAAATTGGTGGGCGGTGAGTAATAAATATATTTTCAAATACTGAAGAGTAATAATATGGAGTAAGTATGTATATTGGTGAAAGCAGTATTGTTATAATTTAAGGTATTAGAGAATTGATCAGGGGGAAATATAAAAAGTAAAAACGGTGGGAGTTGGTAGATAGTGTATTTGAAATGATAAATTAAGTTGAATAATTATTTGCTGTAGAATATTTCAAATTTTGGTGTTGGTATAGTTTTATTTGTTTCCCTGTTGGTTAGCCCATGTTTCGAGTTGCATCGGACGTATGCAATCAATTAAATGTCCCATATTTGATAAGTTTTCATTTCTTCATTAAAGTTGTTGTAAAATTGTTACGTTTTCTTCTTAAGGGTGATTAAAGTGAGGTTGTAACGAAATATTAGCGCTCTATGTACTATTATAATGTAATATGGTAATAATTTAAAAAAAACCTTTTCTAGGAATTAAGGGAATGAGTTACGATAAAAAGTCATATTAAAAAAGATATAAATCTTCAATAATCCGTATGGTACGTCACTCTCAGTCTTTGAGAACATCTCGTTCAAGAAATATATAAAAGAACTAAAAATATTTATTTTTTTAATTTTTTTTATCCATAAAAAGTTAAAAACTAAGTTGTCTGCACTATATTCTACATAAACAGATTAATACAACAGGTCATCTGAAAGACACATACGAAAACCTTGGTTATAACTTGACCAGAACCGGAATTTTCTTACTACTTACGGAAAATAACTAACATTTTCAAAATGATATATAAGTTGCAACATTATTGCGTATTCTCACTTATGGTTATAAAATGAAGGTGCATGTAAAATATTAGCCCTCGATTTACTTTAATAACGGAACAAGAAAAAAAATTGCATAAAAAAGGAATTTTCATAAAATGTAACGTTATTTAGGGGTGAAAGAGTCAAAATACGAGAAAAAGTCATATTCTACTTAGAGAAACTATTTGACACCCACATAAAAAGATTAAAATCAACAGGTCGTCTGAAAGCCACATACAAAAACCTTGTCTATAAATTGATCACGAACCTGCATTTATATACTACTATCGGAACTTGGGAAAATCAACTAAATTTCCGATATATGAAAATGTTTCTTTTTTCGATTAAATATTATGTAATATTATTTTGATTTCCTTTTAAGGGTGATAAAAGGAAGGTGTGTATCAAATATAAAAGCTCTATGTATTATAATAACAAAACAGGGGAGCTTAATGTGGGTAAAAATGTAGATTTTCAAAAAATCTAACGCTATCTAAGGGTGAAGGAGACGAGATACGAGAAAAAGTCAAGAGACCAAAGTTGTAGATCTTGCAAAATCCGTGGCACAAGAAACCCTCCGTTTTTCGATAGGACCTTTCGTTAAAAAGATATAGCCGAAAAACGAAGATTTTTTTTGAAAAATTTTAAGATTTTTTTTAGGGTAGTAAAAATTAAAAGTTCGGGATTCCGACGATTTGTTTACTTTAAAAAACCTCTTAGGAACGTCCATAAAAAATTTCAAGTCTCTAGCTCATCGGAAAGTTGTATTTTTTAAGGAAATAGTGAAACGTTGCATTTCACGAAATCGACCCAATGCATTTTATATGGGAAAACGTTAACATTTTTTTTCTCGGTCCGTAATGAAAAATTGTAAGATTTGGCAATTTTCCTGTCGGTTGTGGACCTAAAGGAAGGTCCGTGCCAAATTTCAAGTCTCCAGCACTTCTAGAAGTGGGTTAGAATTTGTATCCCTAGTGAGTGAGTGAGTTACACCTGGCATCGTATATATATTAGACTCGCTTCGCTCGCTGGGGGCTCCGCCCCCAGGCCCCCTTATAGGTGTCGGCAGAATCGCTAATAGTGATTATTATTATTAGTGTTAGTAGTATTAGTATTATTAGTAGTAACGTGGACGTGATAAAAGATAAGTATAACATAGATGAACTGTGGGTAACTGCAGCACGATAAGAATAATTTTTTGTATAATTCCTGTTGTTAGTGTCGTTCAGATCATTATATTATAAAATTGGTGGGCGGTGAGTAATAAATATATTTTCAAATACTGAAGAGTAATAATATGGAGTAAGTATGTATATTGGTGAAAGTAGTATTGTTATAATTTAAGGTATTAGAGAATTGATCAGGGGGAAATATAAAAAGTAAAAACGGTGGGAGTTGGTAGATAGTGTATTTGAAATGATAAATTAAGTTGAATAATTATTTGCTGTAGAATATTTCAAATTTTGGTGTTGGTATAGTTTTATTTGTTTCCCTGTTGGTTAGCCCATGTTTCGAGTTGCATCGGACGTATGCAATCAATTAAATGTCCCATATTTGATAAGTTTTCATTTCTTCATTAAAGTTGTTGTAAAATTGTTACGTTTTCTTCTTAAGGGTGATTAAAGTGAGGTTGTAACGAAATATTAGCGCTCTATGTACTATTATAATGTAATATGGTAATAATTTAAAAAAATAAAAAAACCTTTTCTAGGAATTAAGGGAATGAGTTACGATAAAAAGTCATATTAAAAAAGATATAAATCTTCAATAATCCGTATGGTACGTCACTCTCAGTCTTTGAGAACATCTCGTTCAAGAAATATATAAAAGAACTAAAAATATTTATTTTTTTAATTTTTTTTATCCATAAAAAGTTAAAAACTAAGTTGTCTGCACTATATTCTACATAAACAGATTAATACAACAGGTCATCTGAAAGACACATACGAAAACCTTGGTTATAACTTGACCAGAACCGGAATTTTCTTACTACTTACGGAAAATAACTAACATTTTCAAAATGATATATAAGTTGCAACATTATTGCGTATTCTCACTTATGGTTATAAAATGAAGGTGCATGTAAAATATTAGCCCTCGATTTACTTTAATAACGGAACAAGAAAAAAATTGCATAAAAAAGGAATTTTCATAAAATGTAACGTTATTTAGGGGTGAAAGAGTCAAAATACGAGAAAAAGTCATATTCTACTTAGAGAAACTATTTGACACACACATAAAGAGATTAAAATCAACAGGTCGTCTGAAAGCCACATACAAAAACCTTGTCTATAAATTGATCACGAACCTGCATTTATATACTACTATCGGAACTTGGGAAAATTAACTAAATTTCCGATATATGAAAATTTTTCATTTTTCAATTAAATATTATGTAATATTATTTTGATTTCCTTTTAAGGGTGATAAAAGGAAGGTGTGTATCAAATATAAAAGCTCTATGTATTATAATAACAAAACAGGGGAGCTTAATGTGGGTAAAAATGTAGATTTTCAAAAAATCTAACGCTATCTAAGGGTGAAGGAGACGAGATACGAGAAAAAGTCAAGAGACCAAAGTTGTAGATCTTGCAAAATCCGTGGCACAAGAAACCCTCCGTTTTTCGATAGGACCTTTCGTTAAAAAGATATAGCCGAAAAACGAAGATTTTTTTTGAAAATTTTTAAGATTTTTTTTAGGGTAGTAAAAATTAAAAATTCGGGATTCCGACGATTTGTTTGCTTATAGTAACCTCTTAGGAGCGCCCGAAAAAAATTTCAAGTCTCTAGTTCATCTGAAAGTTGTATTTTTAGCGAAATAGTGAAACGTTGCATTTCACGAAATCGACCCAATGCATTTTATATGGGAAAACGTTAACATTTTTTTTCTCGGTCCGTAATGAAAAATTGTAAGATTTGGCAATTTTCCTGTCGGTTGTGGACCTAAAGGAAGGTCCGTGCCAAATTTCAAGTCTCCAGCACTTCTAGTGGGTTAGAATTTATAATCCTTGTGAGTCAGTCAGTCAGTTACACCTGGCATTATATATATTAGACTCGCTTCGCTCGCTGGGGGCTCCGCCCCCAGGCCCCCTTATAGGTGTCGGCAGAATCGCATTTTTATTATTTTTTAGAAATTTTAAATAAAAAAAAATATTAATATAGAGAATGTTGTTCAAAAAATAAATGTGAAAAATTATTTAAATTTGTTATGAACAATTTTTTATATAGTATTATTTGTTTTGTTGGTTAGCATGCCGAGAATTATTAACATGATTTTTATTTTTCTAATAGTTTGTAATAGTTATGTTTAGAGGATTCTTTTTAGACGGTTGTAATATTATACTTATTATGAATTAAGATTAGAATTAAGGAATTAATAAGTCATATTAACAAGTTTTCAATAATCTTTCATTAAAATGTTCAAGAAATATATAAAAGAACTAAAAATATTTATTTTTTTAAGTCATAAAAAGTTAAAAACTAAGTTATCTGCACTATATTCTACATAAACAGATTAATACAACATGTCATCTGAAGACACATCAAAAATTGGTTATAACTAAAAAGGAATTTTCTTATTCGTACTTATTTATAAAAAAATTTTATAGGAATTAAGAAGAGTTACGATAAAAGTCATATTAAAAAAGATATAAACTTCTTAAGCAATACAAAAACCTTGTCTATAAATTGATCACGAACCTGCATTTATATACTACTATCGGAACTTGGGAAAATCAACTAAATTTCCGATATATGAAAATTTTTCATTTTTCAATAAAATATTATCTAATATTATTTCGTTTTCCTTTTGAGGGTGATAAAAGGAAGGTTTGTGCCAAATATAAAAGCTCTATGCACTATAATAACGTAACAGGAGAGCTTAATGTGGGTAAAAATGTAGATTTTCAAAAAATCTAACGCTATCTAAGGGTGAAGGAGACGAGATACGAGAAAAAGTCAAGAGACCAAAGTTGTAGATCTTGCAAAATCCGTGGCACAAGAAACCCTCCGTTTTTCGATAGGACCTTTCGTTAAAAAGATATAGCCGAAAAACGAAGAATTTTTTTGAAAAATTTTAAGATTTTTTTTAGGGTAGTAAAAATTAAAAATTCGGGATTCCGACGATTTGTTTACTTATAGTAACCTCTTAGAAACGTCCATAAAAATTTTCAAGTCTCTAGCTCATCAGGAAGCAGTATTTTGGAGTGAAATAGTGAAACGTTGCATTTCACGAAATCGACCCAATGCATTTTATATGGGAAAACGTTAACATTTTTTTTCTCGGTCCGTAATGAAAAATTGTAAGATTTGGCAATTTTCCTGTCGGTTGTGGACCTAAAGGAAGGTCCGTGCCAAATTTCAAGTCTCCAGCACTTCTAGAAGTGGGTTAGAATTTGTATCCCTAGTGAGTCAGTCAGTCAGTTACACCTGGCATCGTATATATATTAGACTCGCTTCGCTCGCTGGGGGCTCCGCCCCCAGGCCCCCTTATAGGTGTCGGCAGAATCGCTAATAGTGATTTTTATTAGTGTTAGTAGTATTAGTATTATTAGTAGTAACGTGGGCGTGATAAAAGATAAGTATAACATAGATGAACTGTGGGTAACTGCAGCACGATAAGAATAATTTTTTGTATACATTTTAAATTATATTCCTGTTGTTAGTGTCGTAGAGATCATTATATTATAAAATTGGTGGGCGGTGAGTAATAAATATATTTTCAAATATTGAAGAGTAATAATATGGAGTAAGTATGTATATTGGTGAAAGTAGTATTGTTATAATTTAAGGTATTAGAGAATTGATCAGGGGGAAATATAAAAAGGAATAACGGTGGGAGTTGGTAGATAGTGTATTTGATATGATAAATTGAGTTGAATAATTATTTGTTGTAGAATATTTCAAATTTTGGTGTTGGTATAGTTTTATTTGTTTCCCTGTTGGTTAGCCCATGCTTTGAGTTGCATCGGACGTATGCAATCAATTAAATGTCCCATATTTGATAAGTTTTCATTTCTTCATTAAAGTTGTTGTAAAATTGTTACGTTTTCTTCTTAAGGGTGATTAAAGTGAGGTTGTAACGAAATATTAGCGCTCTATGTACTATTATAATGTAATATGGTAATAATTTAAAAAATAAAAAAACCTTTTCTAGGAATTAAGGGAATGAGTTACGATAAAAAGTCATATTAACAAAGATATAAATCTTCAATAATCCGTATGGTACGTCACTCTCAGTCTTTGAGAACATCTCGTTCAAGAAATATATAAAAGAACTAAAAATATTTATTTTTTTAATTTTTTTTATCCATAAAAAGTTAAAAACTAAGTTATCTGCACTATATTCTACATAAACAGATTAATACAACAGGTCATCTGAAAGACACATACGAAAACCTTGGTTATAACTTGACCAGAACCGGAATTTTCTTACTACTTACGGAAAATAACTAACATTTTCAAAATGATATATAAGTTGCAACATTATTGCGTATTCTCACTTATGGTTATAAAATGAAGGTGCATGTAAAATATTAGCCCTCGATTTACTTTAATAACGGAACAAGAAAAAAATTGCATAAAAAAGGAATTTTCATAAAATGTAACGTTATTTAGGGGTGAAAGAGTCAAAATACGAGAAAAAGTCATATTCTACTTAGAGAAACTATTTGACACACACATAAAGAGATTAAAATCAACAGGTCGTCTGAAAGCCACATACAAAAACCTTGTCTATAAATTTTTCCCGAACCTGCATTTATATACTACTATCGGAACTTGGGAAAATTAACTAAATTTCCGATATATGAAAATTTTTCATTTTTCAATTAAATATTATGTAATATTATTTCGTTTTCCTTTTAAGGGTGATAAAAGGAAGGTGTGTATCAAATATAAAAGCTCTATGTATTATAATAACAAAACAGGGGAGCTTAATGTGGGTAAAAATGTAGATTTTCAAAAAATCTAACGCTATCTAAGGGTGAAGGAGACGAGATACGAGAAAAAGTCAAGAGACCAAAGTTGTAGATCTTGCAAAATCCGTGGCACAAGAAACCCTCCGTTTTTCGATAGGACCTTTCGTTAAAAAGATATAGCCGAAAAACGAAGAATTTTTTTGAAAATTTTAAGATTTTTTTTAGGGTAGTAAAAATTAAAAATTCGGGATTCCGACGATTCGGTTACTTATAGTAACCTCTTAGGAACGTCCATAAAAAATTTCAAGTCTCTAGCTCATCGGAAAGTCGTATTTTCGAGCGAAATAGTGAAACGTTGCATTTCACGAAATCGACCCAATGCATTTTATATGGGAAAACGTTAACATTTTTTTTCTCGGTCCGTAATGAAAAATTGTAAGATTTGGCAATTTTCCTGTCGGTTGTGGACCTAAAGGAAGGTCCGTGCCAAATTTCAAGTCTCCAGCACTTCTAGAAGTGGGTTAGAATTTGTATCCCTAGTGAGTGAGTGAGTGAGTTACACCTGGCATCGTATATATATTAGACTCGCTTCGCTCGCTGGGGGCTCCGCCCCCAGGCCCCCTTATAGGTGTCGGCAGAATCGCTTTTATTTATTTAATTTAAGTTATTAGAGATGATCAAAAGAAAATATGATATGGAATAACGGTGGGAGTTGGTAGATAGTGTTAATAAATTGTAGATGAATTGAGTTGAAGAATTCTTTGTTTTAGAATATTTCAAATTTTGGTGTTGGTATAGTTTTATTAGTACAGTATTATCATTAGTATTGTGACGTGATATAAGAAAAGAATTCCATAGATGAACTGTGGGTAACAGCAGCACGATAAGAATAATTATTTTATAATATTTTCCTATTGTTAGTGTCGTAGAGATCATTATGTTATAAAATTGGTGGGCGGTGAGTAATAAATATATTTTCAAATTCTGAGGAGTAATAATATGGGGTAAGTATGTATATTGGTGGTATAAAGTATTAATGATACAATTAAGGTATTAGAGAAATTATCAAAAGGAAATATAATAAGGAATAACGGTGGGAGTTGTTAGATAGTGTATTTGGTATAATAAGTTGAGTTGAAAAATTATTCGTTGTAGAATATTTCAAATTTTGGTGTTGGTATAGTTTTATTTGTTTCCCTGTCAGTTAGCCCATGCTTTGAGTTGCATCGGGCGTATCCAGCTTCACCACGAGGAGGTCAGGAAACGTCGAAGCCATATTTACAAACTAAAACTAAATATTGAAATCGGGGAGTTTGATAAAGCAGGCCCCCTTGCCTCTGCTAACAAATTCTTAAAACTATAAAATAAAAAAAGCACACCGGAGAGTTTTTTCAAGCAGTTCCCCTCGCCTCTGCTAACAATCAATATTTACAACAACGGGGAGTTTTGATGGAGCAGATGCCCTAGCCTACTGCTTTGCGATTTTCGAGGACTTTTGTTAAGGCAGACCCCCTATCGTACTGCCGTGTCGTCATATCCCGACGGGGAGTTTTGTTGAGGCAGGCCCCCTAGCCTACTGCCAGTCAATATCGGTGTTACTGAAGGAGTTCGTCGTACACGATGTTCTTCGTATACGCGACTCCTTCGTGGACCCTCTCAGGACGGACAAGGACAACGATGTGGTCTGGATGTCGGACCCTGCTGAGCAAGACGTACAGCTGTCCATGCGTGAAGCAGTCCGTGCGCAGATCAACACCGACTGAATCTATTGTCTGACCCTGGCTTTTGTGGCCAGTCATACAATAGGCCAACATCAGAGGGAACTGACGTCGGCGGACCCGAAGCGGCGAACCCTCGACAAACGGGAAAGTAAATGTAATTCTAGGAATACATATAGGTCCCGTCTGTCCAGGGAGTCTGACAGTAATCAACCGACGGGTGATTGCTGTCACGATGACTTTTGTGCCGTTCACGAGTCCTTCAGCGATGTTGAGGTTCCTCATAACGAGGCACACGGAACCGACTTTCAAACGCAGGACATGGTCTGGTACACCCTTGCCAGTCGCTTGGTTCAGTAGCTGAACATCGACATCCAGGCCGTCGTCGTTTTCCTTGTCCACGGTGTCGGCGCTCCTCAGCTCGTAAAGGTGCCCGTCAAAAGATTTCAATACGGTGTCATTGATTTCCTTGACGTTCACGATTAGAGTCGAGAGGATAGCGCGTCCTGCACAAAGGTCCGGATCCTGCAGGTCAGCCGGGGGAAATACGGAACAGATCAGTTCGGACAGTGATGTCACACACCTGATGCCGATCAGAGGTATCAAGTTCTGACTGTCCCGTCCCTCCCCCAGAGATCTCGAACTGATAGTTCCGTTGCCAACTCCGAGAAGGAATTCGGAGTAGACAGTGGAACCACTAGTTCTGTGCGGTGTGGTCAGTGCAAAGACTTTGAAACATCGCCAAAGATGAGACGCCCGAAGTGAGACGCAAGCGACGTCGTTAGAAGTGCGAGCTTTCGCAACAACGGGCGCTATCTGACGGAAATCCCCAGAGCAAAGAAAGATCTTATCTCCAAATGGCACATCGGATTGCATGAGATCCCTCAAGGAACGATCAATGATCTCGAATATAAAGCGATGTGCCATCGGTGCCTCATCAAAAACTATGAGCTTTGCAGCTCTGATGAGTTCTGCTCTCTGGGAACCGTTGGTGATGTTCCAAAATCCAGTGCCGTCGCCGAGATCGAGAGGCAGTCGGAACATGCTGTGAGCTGTAGTACCACCAGGCATGTTTCCGGCTGCGATTCCTGAGCTCGCCACGGCAAGGGCGACCTGACCACAACTTCTGACCTGAGCGAGTATGACACGAATGAGTGAGGTCTTTCCGTAGCCGCCGGGACCGTCGAGAAAAATTAATTTCGACGACCTTCGATCGGTTGGGCTACGAAGAAGCGAGAGAACATACTCTAATACTTGTTGCTGGTCGACAGAGAGTTTTGAGGACCACTGTTCGACCAACCGACGCTGATGTTCTACGCCGTAGATGAGATGTTCCCTCCCTAACTCAGTCGTGCCGTCCTGGACATCCGGGAGACCATGATCGGCGAGACAGGACCCTTGACGACGGAGACTTCGATCGATATCGATGAGGGCAAGATGGTAGGCCAGCTCATGATTATCGTGGTTCCTTTCAATGTGATCCTCGGCGATGTGGTCTCGGAACTTCTCCCAAAGTAGAGCAGTGGGAGCCCCCATGTTACAGAGGATCACAAAGAAGGAACGAAGTCTCGGACCAGTCATGAATTGTACGGCATCACTCAGCGCGTAGTCGTATTCATCGTTGTCTTCGATCAAGCCGAGATTACGTGCGACCTCCTGAAACGTACGACAACCGGGACCACCTCGAGACAGGAGATCGGCGTAACCACGGCAAGGAACAAACATCAGAAGAATACGAAGGTAGTACAGTTCGCTGCGGCTCGGAGAGATCCAGAACAACCTGCACACCCTTTCACCACGCTGGCGAGCCGTAATAAAATGCTGGCCGTCAGGATGGTCATACACCTCTGCGTTGATTGGACGTTTAGTGTGTACCATGAACCGTTCGTAGAAGGTTTGGTACACTAAATCGTCAAATATGTGGTCAAGTGGGCGACCGAAGTACACCATTAACTTGGAGCTTGCTCTGTCGATGGCATTTTGCAGCTCATCTGGACGAAAGACAACAGTCTGTTTTCCTTCCAGATGAACTGGAAGACTCACAACCGAAGGCTCGGACTTGGACATCGGAAATCCGAGGAGTCTCCAGCAAGCGTCGCTAGCACCGACCATTCTCCTGGTCGAGTAATGTTCTACCTCATCAGATTGTTTGGCGAAGGGAGTTACAGTGACATTCTGCAGCGAACCTCCCTTCATCAGATATTTGAAGAGGTACTTAATTACCCGACGAGAAGACGCAAGCTCCAAGTTAATATGCGCCTCATATTTCAACATCAACGCAGAGTTGTATGGCACGACCCATCCGTCATGAACTTCGATTGA
>JAGISJ010000036.1:15671-35807 GCA_023375725.1 Nephotettix cincticeps
GGCACAAAAGTCATTGTGACAGCAATCACCCGACGGTTGATTACTGTCAGACTCCCTGGACAGACGGGACCTATATGTATTCCCAGAATTACATTTACTTTCCCGTTTGTCGAGGGTTCGCCGCTTCGGGTCCGCCGACGTCAGTTCCCTCTGATGTTGGCCTATTGTATGACTGGCCACAAAAGCCAGGGTCAGACAATAGATTCAGTTGGTGTTGATCTGCGCACGGACTGCTTTACGCATGGACTGCTGTACGTCTTGCTGAGTAGGGTCAGACATCCAGACCACATCGTTGTCCTTGTCCGCCCAGAGAGGGTCCACGAAGGAGTCGCGTATACGAAGAACATCGTGTACGACGAGCTCCTTCGTTAACACTGATTTTGACTGGCAGTAGGCTAGGGGGCCTGCCTCAACAAAACTCCCCGTCGGGATTTGACGACACGGCAGTACGATAGGGGGCCTGCCTTAACAAAAGTCCCTGAAAATTGCAAAGCAGTAGGCTAGGGGATCTGCTCCATCAAAACTCCCCGTTGTTGTAAATATTGATTGTTAGCAGAGGCGAGGGGAACTGCTTGAAAAAAACTCTCCGGTGTGCTTTTTTTATTTTATAGTTTTAAGAATTTGTTAGCAGAGGCAAGGGGGCCTGCTTAACCAAACTCCCCGTTGTTTTGAATATTGATTGTTAGCAGAGGCGAGGGGAACTGCTGAAAAAAACTCTCCGGTGTGATTTTTTACTTTATAGTTTAAGAATTTGTTAGCAGAGGCAAGGGGGCCTGCTTTATCAAACTCCCCGATTTCAATATTTAGTTTTAGTTTGTAAATATGGCTTCGACGTTTCCTGACCTCCTCGTGGTGAAGCTGGATACGCCCGATGCAACTCAAAGCATGGGCTAACTGACAGGGAAACAAATAAAACTATACCAACACCAAAATTTTAAATATTCTACAACAAATAATTATTCAACTCAATTTATTATATCAAATAAACTATCTACCAACTCCCACCGTTATTCCTTATTATATTTCCTTTTTATCAATCACCAAAATTTGAAATATTCTACAACAAATAATTTTCAAACTCAATTTATTATATCAAATACACTATCTACCAACTCCCACCTTTATTCCTTATTATATTTCCTTTTGATCAATTCTCTAATACCTTAAATTATAACAATACTACTTTCACCAATATAAATACTTACTCCATATTATTACTCTTCAGAATTTGAAAATATATTTATTACTCACCGCCCACCAATTTTATAACATAATGATCTCTACGACACTAACAACAGGAATATATATTTTAAAATTTATACAAAAAACTATTCTTATCGTGCTGCTTTTACCCACAGTTCATCTATGTTAGACTTCTCTTTTATCACGTCCACTTTACCTTCCAACAATTGATATCCTAATTAAAATCCAGAACTTTGAACTTTATTTAACTAAAATTTAAAACTTAACTTTCAATACATATAGTATAAATAATAGTTCTTCACACGTTTCTTCAATTTCATCCTTCCCCATTATCACCTATTACGTTTGAATAACACGTCATTGTGCCTTGGATTATGGTTTTTAATTATCATAGATATGCACTCTTACTCGGTTGCAGTAACGATGTGGTTTTTACATTAAATTTATACGATGGTGTAATAATTAAATTAACAATTTATGATCTCTACGACACTAACAACAGGAATATATTTTAAAAATTATTCTTATCGTGCTGCAGTTACCCACAGTTCATCTATGGTATACTTTTCTTATATCACGTCCACATTACTAATGATAATACTGTACTAATATAACTATGCTAACACCAAAATTTGAAATATCCTACAACAAATAATTCTTCAACTCAATTTATAACAATTAAATAAAAGCGATTCTGCCGACACCTATAAGGGGGCCTGGGGGCGGAGCCCCCAGCGAGCGAAGCGAGTCTAATATATATACGATGCCAGGTGTAACTGACTCACTCACTCACTGACTAGGGATACAAATTCTAACCCACTTCTAGAAGTGCTGGAGACTTGAAATTTGGCACGGACCTTCCTTTAGGTCCACAACCGACAGGAAAATTGCCAAATCTTACAATTTTTCATTACGGACCGAGAAAAAAAATGTTAACGTTTTCCCATATAAAATGCATTGGGCCGATTTCGTGAAATGCAACGTTTCACTATTTCGCTCTAAAATACAACTTTCCGATGAGCTAGAGACTTGAAATTTTTATGGGACGCTCCTAAGAGGTTACTATAAGTAAACGAATCGTCGGAATCCCGAATTTTTAATTTTTACTACCCTAAAAAAAATCTTAAAAATTTTCAAAAAAATTCTTCGTTTTTCGGCTATATCTTTTTAACGAAAGGTCCTATCGAAAAACGGAGGGCTTCTTGTGCCACGGATTTTGCAAGATCTACAACTTTGGTCTCTTGACTTTTTCTCGTATCTCGTCTCCTTCACCCTTAGATAGCGTTAGATTTTTTGAAAATCTACATTTTTACCCACATTAAGCTCCCCTGTTTTGTTATTATAATACATAGAGCTTTTATATTTGATACACACCTTCCTTTTATCACCCTTAAAAGGAAAACGAAATAATATTACATAATATTTAATTGAAAAATGAAAATTTTTCATATATCGGAAATTTAGTTAATTTTCCCAAGTTCCGATAGTAGTATATAAATGCAGGTTCGTGATCAATTTATAGACAAGGTTTTTGTATGAGGCTTTCAGACGACCTGTTGATTTTAATCTCTTTATGTGGGTGTCAAATAGTTCCTCTAAGTAGAATATGACTTTTTCTCGTATTTTGACTCTTTCACCCCTAAATAACGTTACATTTTATGAAAATTCCTTTTTTATGCAATTTTTTTTCTTGTTCCGTTATTAAAGTAAATCGAGGGCTAATATTTTACATGCACCTTCATTTTATAACCATAAGTGAGAATACGCAATAATGTTGCAACTTATATATCATTTTGAAAATGTTAGTTATTTTCCGTAAGTAGTAAGAAAATTCCGGTTCTGGTCAAGTTATAACCAAGGTTTTCGTATGTGTCTTTCAGATGACCTGTTGTATTAATCTGTTTATGTAGAATATAGTGCAGATAACTTAGTTTTTAACTTTTTATGACTTAAAAAAATTTAAAAAAATAAATATTTTTAGTTCTTTTATATATTTCTTGAACGAGATGTTCTCAAAGACTGAGAGTGACGTACCATATGGATTATTGAAGATTTATATCTTTGTTAATATGACTTTTTATCGTAACTCATTCCCTTAATTCCTAGAAAAGGTTTTTTTTATTTTTTTAAATTATTACCATATTACATTATAATAGTACATAGAGCGCTAATATTTCGTTACAACCTCACTTTAATCACCCTTAAGAAGAAAACGTAACAATTTTACAACAACTTTAATGAAGAAATGAAAACTTATCAAATATGGGACATTTAATTGATTGCATACGCCCGATGCAACTCAAAGCATGGGCTAACCAACAGGGAAACAAATAAAACTATACCAACACCAAAATTTGAAATATTCTACAACAAATAATTATTCAACTCAATTTATCATATCAAATACACTATCTACCAACTCCCACCGTTATTCCTTTTTATATTTCCCCCTGATCAATTCTCTAATACCTTAAATTATAACAATACTACTTTCACCAATATACATACTTACTCCATATTATTACTCTTCAATATTTGAAAATATATTTATTACTCACCGCCCACCAATTTTATAATATAATGATCTCTACGACACTAACAACAGGAATATAATTTAAAATTTATACAAAAAATTATTCTTATCGTGCTGCAGTTACCCACAGTTCATCTATGTTATACTTATCTTTTATCACGTTACTACTAATAATACTAATACTACTAACACTAATAATAATAATCACTATTAGCGATTCTGCCGACACCTATAAGGGGGCCTGGGGGCGGAGCCCCCAGCGAGCGAAGCGAGTCTAATATATATACGATGCCAGGTGTAACTCACTGACTAGGGATACTAATTCTAACCCACTTCTAGAAGTGCTGGAGACTTGAAATTTGGCACGGACCTTCCTTTGGGTCCACAACCGACAGGAAAATTGCCAAATCTTACAATTTTTCATTACGGACCGAGAAAAAAAATGTTAAAATTTTCCCATATAAAATGCATTGGGTTTATTTCGTGAAATGCAGGGTTTCTCTTTTTCGCTCCAAAATACGACTTCCTGATTAGCTAGAGACTTGAAATTTTTTATGAACGTTCCTAAGAGTTTACTTTAAGTTAACGAATCGTCGGAATCCCGAATTTTTAATTTTTACTACCCTAAAAAAAATCTTAAAATTTTTCAAAAAAATTCTTCGTTTTTCGGCTATATCTTTTTAACGAAAGGTCCTATCGGAAAACGGAGGGTTTCTTGTGCCACGGATTTCGCAAGATCTACAACTTTGGTCTCTTGACTTTTTCTCGTATCTCGTCTCCTTCACCCTTAGATAGCGTTAGATTTTTTGAAAATCAAATTTTTTACATACGATATGAAAAGAACTACATGTCGGCAACGCGGATTGGGCTCTGAAGACAACCGATGCGTTCCACAAAAATGGTTCTCGGTAGTAAATATAGTCGTTGTTTTATAGACTTCCTGTGTCGGCAATGCAGATGATGTCGGCAACATAGGCTAATGCAGGGTCAAAGAAGTTCCAACTTTTCCCACCAGATGTCGGCAATGAAGAATAGTCACTAATCATTTTAATTTTCGCTCGATTCAATAAAAAAAATACTTTTAATTATAAATAATCACATTTGCGCTGTGTATTTTAAATTATAATAATCAAGTGTATAAAAATTACATATTTTATTTGGAAATTATCTTCAATCAACGTGTTTTTCAATATTGAAGCAAATTGGTTCTCGCTGGTAAATATGATCGTAGTTTAAACCACCTTCCTGGGTTTACCGGGCATACGATCTTAATGAAAATTGAAATTAGGGGTAGATCGTTCGTTTGGTTAGTCCTTGGTGAATCTGGTCGTAGTTTAGTTTGTTGGCAGTATTTGAATTGTGGTTTTGATAGTTTCGTTTGCTTATTTTGACGGTATTCGCTGTGTTCTGTCATGGCTTTTACATGTGTTGCTGTGGGGTCCTTCCATCAAGGGGATGGCCGCTTTCCTCCCTACAGCAACAATTCTCAGTGTATGGCCAATGCTACTTTAGCATTGGCTTGGAAACACTGTGTAGGGGCGATCTCCGATCAAGTAATTGATGAAATTCTTGTATTTGGGGACGCCCACTACGTTAAATCCCGGACTCTGAACAATGTGACGGAACAGTTTTTGCTTCCGGAGGATCTGCACAGGGAGGTTTCACTCAATGGTCGCACTGTGACCATTGATGAAATATCGTACGTGCACAACGGGCTGTATCCAGAAACAGTGCATGACATTGATAGCGTGGTCCAAGAACTCTCTATCGTCTTGGAAAATATTTTGACCAACGAATCAACAGATGGTGGTTACCTCTTCACCGGCCAATCGGTCACGATATCTTTTTGGCGTTCCGGTGAATGCTACTATCTGTTTGATTCGCACGCTGTCAATGGGGAGCGACGGAGAGACATCAACGACGCGAATAATTTCGCACGTCTTTTTCGCTGTGAATCCGTCTCTTCGCTGTCATCACTGTTGCTGGTCAACGCAGTCTTGGACGGATGTGTGAGGCAGTTTGGCATCACCGAAATAAAATTCGCTCAAAGTGATATGCCTCACATTCCGGTCCCTACTGCTGACGCTCCCGCAGATCCTCCAAGTCCCAATAGTATAACATCTGTATCCAAGCAAGGTCCAGGAAGGCCGAAAAAGGTCAAGCGTGGTCGTCCAAAGACCCTCCCCACTTCTCATCAAGAACAAGTGGATCAGGCAAAAAAACGATTCGCAGATTGTAACCGGGAACAGCTGCGTGAATATGCGAAGCGGTACTCTCAACAGCACCCTGAAGTCCACCGGGCTGCTGTTGAGCGCTATTCTCAGCTGAATCCGGAAGTAAACAGAGAAGCTGTGCGACAGTACAGTCTGCGGAATCCCGAAGCCTCGGTTCAGAGAGTTCAAATATTTCGTCTCCGAAATCCTAAACTCTCTGAACTGAAGCATTTGCCTGTTACGCTTGGTCGACTTGTGGTCAGCTACGGCCCCATGTCGACGTGGAAGGGAGACCAGCTTGACCGAATTGAGGCCTTCAAATTGAAAATGTTAGTCTCTGGGATGTAAACGTTTACAGATGTCCTCATTGTGATGCCCGGCTCTTCGAGGAGGAGAAAGACAAGAAGAAATGGTGTTGTGGAGAAGGTGCGTACAATGTTCTCAGCCTTCCTCCACTTCACGAACGTTTCTATACGGACCGTCGATTCCTCCAACGAGCCCGGGCCTACAATGATATGTTTGCCTTCTGCGCCCTTGAAGTGTCTGGCGGGTACCGGCATCCTACCGGATTGTCTTTTTTTAAAATCGAAGGTAGGATGTACCATCAGGTATACAATCTGGACGCTCCCGGACAGAAGTTCACGACATCCACGGGGAACGTCCAGTTTGTGAACCGGTCCCGCCTGTACATCGACGACGGCGAAGAACGTCGGAACATTGCCGAGGGTAGATCTCTCGATTGTGAAATTATCGATGAAATTTCTCAGTTTCTGGTCAGGGAGAATCCATATGTCGAACATTACCGGCGGTTGAGTGAAGAGCCGTCGGTCAACGCTCATTTGGAATTCGAACTGACCAGAAGATCTACTCACGGCCCTGTTCTCGGCGATAGGCAAACCGGTATTGAGGTTCACGCTGTCCTTCAGTACTGATGACTCTGTAAACGATCCCCGGAGACTGACTGTTTGGAAGTCGGGTTCTCACAGACCCACTTCTATGGACCTTTTTGATCCCCTAATGGAGCCCTTCCAATATCCCCTGCTCTATCCTCAAGGCAATTTGGGTTGGACTGTCGGACTTGCCGACAAAACTGGCAAAAAACTGTCGCAACTTAAATATTCTCGCTGTCTTCTACTGACCGATCCTCGTTTCTCCCACTTCGGCCGCCTTTCCCAAGCTTGGCAAGTGGAGATGTTCGCCAGGTACGAGGAAGAGAAGCTGCGGTTTATTAGGTTTGCACAGAAAAAGTCAACCGACAGTGCCTTGAGGATAGGGCCACTGGACGAAATCCTCGGTCAAGTGCGGCTCGACATCAACAATGACGAGACCGTACAGGGCGAGGGTGGTGCACAGGTCGGCAAAGTTTATCTCCCAAGTTCGTTTACTGGGGGGCCCAGGTATATGAAAGTCAACTACGAGAACGCCATGGCTCTCGTGGCTCGCCTGGGTTGCCCTACGTTCTTTCTGACGTTCACTTACAGTGCGACTTGGGAGGAAAACAAAAAGGCTTGCCCCCGCGGAAGTGGTCGCAGTGACCCCAGCACAGCATGCAGAGTCTTCCAGATTAAACTTCTTGAACTTCTCCGTGATCTGCGTAGTGGAGCAATGTTCGGTCGTTCTGTTTACATAGTCTTCGTCATCGAGATGCAGATGAGGGGCCTCCCTCACGCCCACATCGTATTCAAGATCGACGGAGACGGCCCTATTCAAGCGACCGAAATTGACTCCATTATTCGAGCAGACCTGCCATCTGAAGGAGAAGCTGGAGGACGTCTGAGGAAGTTAGTTCTGAGACACATGATCCACGGCCCTTGTGGGTCTAATCACAGAACTGACTTTCCTTGCTGGGACGCTGATAAGGGTTACTGCACCAAGTTCTTCCCTAAGCCTGCCTGTGAAACCACCCACGTCGACGAGAGGGGTTTCGTCCAATATAGAAGGGACTACCAGAATAAGGGGGTCATAACAACCAGAAATAGGCCCGTTGAGGTTCATGATGGATGGGTTGTGCCATACAACGCTGCATTGATGCTAAAATATGAGGCGCACATTAATTTGGAGCTTGCGTCTACTCGTCGGGTAATCAAATACCTTTTCAAGTATCTGATGAAGGGAGGTTCGCTACAGAATGTTACTGTAACTCCCTTCAGCAAACAAGATGACGAGGTAAATCATTACTCGACGAAGAGAATGGTCGGTGCTAGCGACGCTTGCTGGAGGCTCCTCGAATTTCCTATGTCAAGATCCGAGCCTTCAGTAACGTGCCTGCCGGTTCATCTGGAAGGAAAACAGACAGTCCGCTTTCGTCCAGATGAGCTGCAGAACGCGATCGCCAGAGCAAGCTCCAAATTAATTGTGTACTTCGATCGTCCAACCGATCAAATATTCGACGACGTATCGTACCAGACCTTCTACGAACGGTTCATGGTACATACGAAACGTCCCATCAATGCAGCGGTGTATGACCATCCTGACGGTCAGCATTTTATAACGGCTCGCCAGCGTGGGGAAAAGGTGTGCAGGTTGTTCTGGGTCTCTCCGAGCCGCAGCGAACTGTACTACCTGCGTATTCTTCTTATGTTCGTTCCTTGCCGTGGTTACGCCGATCTCCTGTCTCGAGGTGGACCCGACTGTCGCACGTTTCAAGAGGTCGCACGTAATCTCGGCTTGATCGAAGATAACGACGAATACGACTACGCGCTGAGCGAAGCCGCCCAATTCATGACTGGCCCGAGACTTCGTACATTCTTTGTGATCCTCTGTAACATGGGGGCTCCCACCGCTCTTCTGTGGGAGAAACATCGTGACTCCATCGCAGAGGATCACATAGAAAGGAACGCCGATAATCGTGAGCTGGCCTACCATCTCGCCCTCATCGATATCGACCGAAGTCTCCGCCGTCAAGGATCATGTCTGACCGATCATGGCCTCCCGGACGTACACGACGGCACTACTGAGTTGGGTAGGGAACTGCTAATCTACGGCGTAGAACAACAGCGTCGGCTGGTCGAACAGTGGTCCTCGCAACTCTCTGTCGACCAGCAACAAGTATTCCAGTATGTTCTCTCCCTCCTCAGTAGCCCGACCCATCCTACCTCTTCCAAACTAATTTTTCTCGATGGTCCTGGCGGCTACGGGAAAACTTCTCTGTTACGTGTCATCCTCGCACATGTCAGGAGTCTTGGTCAGGTCGCACTTGCGGTGGCGAGCTCAGGGATTGCAGCTGGAAACATGCCTGGTGGTACTACAGCGCACAGCATGTTCCGACTGCCTCTCGATCTCGGCGACGGCACAGGATTTTGGAGTATAACCAACGGGTCCCAGAGAGCTGAACTCATCAGAGCTGCCCAGCTTATTGTTTTCGATGAGGCACCGATGGCACATCGCTTCATTTTTGAGATACTCGATCGCTCATTGAGGGATCTCATGAAATCCGGTGTGCCATTCGGTAACAAGATCTTTCTCTGCTCTGGGGATTTCCGTCAGATAGCGCCCGTTGTTGCGAAAGCTCGCACATCGAACGACGTCGCTTGCGTCTCGCTTCGGGCGTCTCATCTATGGCGATACTTCAAAAT
This sequence comes from Nephotettix cincticeps, assembly GCA_023375725.1. Lineage (NCBI taxonomy): Eukaryota > Metazoa > Arthropoda > Insecta > Hemiptera > Cicadellidae > Nephotettix > Nephotettix cincticeps. The sequence continues at coordinate 25,196 of JAGISJ010000036.1, forward strand.
CTTTGGCCTGACCACGCCGCACAGAACGGGTGGTTCTACGGTCTACTCGGAGTTCCTTCTCGGAGTAGGCGATGGGACCATTCGGACTATTTCAATGGGGGAGGGACGGGACAGTCAAAACCTAATACCTCTGCTCGGCATTAGGTATGTCACTTCGCTGGCCGATTTGATCTCTTCCGTCTTTCCCCCGGCTGACCTGCAAGATCCTGACATATGCGCTGGACGAGCAATCCTCTCGACTCTAATCGTGAACGTCAAAGAAATCAACGACACCGTCTTGAACTCTTTTGACGGACGCGTTTACGAGCTGAGGAGCGCCGACACTGTGGACAAGGAGAATGACGACGGACTGGATGTCGACGTACAACTCCTGAACCAATCTACCGGCAAGGGTGTACCAGATCATGTCCTGCGTCTGAAAGTCGGTTCCGTGTGCCTCATAATGAGGAACCTCAACATCGCTGAAGGACTCGTAAACGGCACAAAAGTCATCGTGACAGCAATCACCCGACGGTTGATTACTGTCAGACTCCCTGGACAGACGGGACCTATATGTATTCCCAGAATTACATTTACTTTCCCGTTTGTCGAGGGTTCGCCGCTTCGGGTCCGCCGACGTCAGTTCCCTCTGATGTTGGCCTATTGTATGACTGGCCACAAAAGCCAGGGTCAGACAATAACGGACTGCTTTACGCATGGACTGCTGTACGTCTTGCTGAGTAGGGTCAGACATCCAGACCACATCGTTGTCCTTGTCCGCCCAGAGAGGGTCCACGAAGGAGTCGCGTATACGAAGAACATCGTGTACGACGAGCTCCTTCGTTAACACTGATTTTGACTGGCAGTAGGCTAGGGGGCCTGCCTCAACAAAACTCCCCGTCGGGATTTGACGACACGGCAGTACGATAGGGGGCCTGCCTTAACAAAAGTCCCTGAAAATTGCAAAGCAGTAGGCTAGGGGATCTGCTCCATCAAAACTCCCCGTTGTTGTAAATATTGATTGTTAGCAGAGGCGAGGGGAACTGCTTGAAAAAACTCTCCGGTGTGCTTTTTTTATTTTATAGTTTTAAGAATTTGTTAGCAGAGGCAAGGGGGCCTGCTTAACCAAACTCCCCGTTGTTTTGAATATTGATTGTTAGCAGAGGCGAGGGGAACTGCTGAAAAAAACTCTCCGGTGTGATTTTTTACTTTATAGTTTAAGAATTTGTTAGCAGAGGCAAGGGGGCCTGCTTTATCAAACTCCCCGATTTCAATATTTAGTTTTAGTTTGTAAATATGGCTTCGACGTTTCCTGACCTCCTCGTGGTGAAGCTGGATACGCCCGATGCAACTCAAAGCATGGGCTAACTGACAGGGAAACAAATAAAACTATACCAACACCAAAATTTTAAATATTCTACAACAAATAATTATTCAACTCAATTTATTATATCAAATAAACTATCTACCAACTCCCACCGTTATTCCTTATTATATTTCCTTTTTATCAATCACCAAAATTTGAAATATTCTACAACAAATAATTATTCAACTCAATTTATTATATCAAATACACTATCTACCAACTCCCACCTTTATTCCTTATTATATTTCCTTTTGATCAATTCTCTAATACCTTAAATTATAACAATACTACTTTCACCAATATAAATACTTACTCCATATTATTACTCTTCAGAATTTGAAAATATATTTATTACTCACCGCCCACCAATTTTATAACATAATGATCTCTACGACACTAACAACAGGAATATATATTTTAAAATTTATACAAAAAACTATTCTTATCGTGCTGCTTTTACCCACAGTTCATCTATGTTAGACTTCTCTTTTATCACGTCCATTTTACCTTCCAACAATTGATATCCTAATTAAAATCCAGAACTTTGAACTTTATTTAACTAAAATTTAAAACTTAACTTTCAATACATATAGTATAAATAATAGTTCTTCACACGTTTCTTCAATTTCATCCTTCCCCATTATCACCTATTACGTTTGAATAACACGTCATTGTGCCCTTGGATTATGGTTTTTAATTATCATAGATATGCACTCTTACTCGGTTGCAGTAATGATGTGGTTTTTACATTAAATTTATACGATGGTGTAATAATTAAATTAATAATTTATGATCTCTACGACACTAACGACAGGAATATATTTTAAAAATTATTTATTCTTATCGTGCTGCAGTTACCCACAGTTCATCTATGGTATACTTTTCTTTTATCACGTCCACATTACTAATGATAATACTGTACTAATAAAATATGCTAACACCAAAATTTGAAATATCCTACAACAAATAATTCTTCAACTCAATTTATAACAATTAAATAAAAGCGATTCTGCCGACACCTATAAGGGGGCCTGGGGGCGGAGCCCCCAGCGAGCGAAGCGAGTCTAATATATATACGATGCCAGGTGTAACTGACTGACTAGGGATACTAATTCTAACCCACTTCTAGAAATGCTGGAGACTTGAAATTTGGCACGGACCTTCCTTTGGGTCCACAACCGACAGGAAAATTGCCAAATCTTACAATTTTTCATTATGGACCGAGAAAAAAAATGTTAAAATTTTCCCATATAAAATGCATTGGGTTTATTTCGTGAAATGCAACGTTTCACTTTTTCGCTCGAGAATACGACTTTCTGATGAGCTAGAGACTTGAAATTTTTTATGGACGATCGTAAGAGGTTACTCTAATTAACAGAGTCATCGGAATTCCAAATTTTTAATTTTTACTACCCTAAAAAAAATCTTAAAAATTTTCAAAAAAATTCTTCGTTTTTCGGCTATATCTTTTTAACGAAAGGTCCTATCGAAAAACGGAGGGTGTCTTGTGCCACGGATTTTGCAAGATCTACAACTTTGGTCTCTTGACTTTTTCTCGTATCTCGTCTCCTTCACCCTTAGATAGCGTTAGATTTTTTGAAAATCAAATTTTTTACACACCTTATGAAAAAACTACATGTCGGCAACGCAGATTGGGCCCTGAAGATATTCGGTGTGTTCCACGAAAAGGTTCTCGATAGTAAATATAGTCGTTGTTTTATAGACTTAAGTGTCGGCAACATAGATGACTCAAGTTTCCCCGGTAAAAAGGTTCTCGGTTGTAAATAGTATAGTCGTTTGAACCACCCAACCGCGTAACCTGCGCCCGCGTTCTTCCGTCTTGAGTATACTGCGACGCCAATTGGTGTGATTTTTTTGTCTGATCACCTGTCGGTAAAGTAGTTCGTTGACATATTTTATTGATTATATTTTAATTTTGAAAAATGACTGTAACATGTGTTGCTGTTGGGTCATTCCACCAGGGTGACTCCCGATTTGATGCGTTCAGCAACAATTCGCAGTGCGTGGCCAATGCTGCCACGGCGCTAGCATGGCATTTTGCTGTAGGACAAATTACGTCCTCTTCCATAGACCAAATTCTGATCTTCGGGGATCAGCACTACGTTAAATCCCGTAGACTGAACAAGATCTCCCACCAGTTCCTGTTCCCCGAAGATCTGCACAGAGAGATTTTACTCAATGATCGCACCGTGATAGTTGAGGAAATCTCATATGTGCACAACGGACTCTACCCAGCATCAGTGCGTGACATTGGCAGCGTGGTCCGAGACCTGTCCGTAGTCTTGGGCAATATTTTGTCAGATGAATCGACAAATAGTGGCTACCTTTTTACCGGACAATTGATCACAGTTTCTTTTTGGCGTTCCGGTGGTCAGTACTATTTGTTCGATTCTCACGCTGTTAATGAGGAGCGGCGAAGAGACATCAGCGAAGCTAATAACTTCGCACGACTTTTTCGTTGTGAATTCGTCTCTTCGTTGGCGACACTTTTGCTGGTCAATGCAGCCATGGACGGGGAAGTGAGGCAGTTTTCGATCAATGAAATTAAATTCGGTCGTGCTGTATCTCACGCCCCGATCCCTGCAGATCCTCCAATCGTCTCGAAGCAAGGTCCTGGCAGGCCCAAAAAGGTCAAGCGTGGCCGTCCCAAGTCCCTTCTCACTACCCGGGACGAACAAGCCGAGCAGGCAAAAAAAAGATACGTAGACTGCAACCGTAAAAAACTGAGAGAGGATGCACAGCGGTACTCTGAACAACACCCTGAGGTGAACCGGGCAGCTGTCGAGCGTTACACTCGGCAGCACCCTGAAGTCCACCGGGCTGCTGTTGAACGATATTCTCAGCAGAATCCGGAAATAAACAGGGAAGCTGTGCGTCAATACAGTCTGCGAAATCACGAAGCCTCGGTTCAGAGAGTTCAAACATTTCGTCTAAGAAATCCAAAACTTTCTGAACTGAGGCATTTGCCTGTTACGCTTGGTCGACTTGTGGTCAGCCACGGCCCCATGTCGACGTGGAAGGGAGACCAGCTTGACCGAATAGAGGCCTTTAAATTGAAAACAGTTAGTCTCTGGGATGTAAACGTTTACAGATGTCCTCATTGTGATGCCCGGCTCTTCGAGGAGGAAAGAGACAAGAAGAAATGGTGTTGTGGAGAAGGTGCGTACAATGTTCTCAGCCTTCCTCCACTTCACGAACGTTTCTACACGGACCGTCGATTCCTCCAACGAGCCCGGGCCTACAATGACATGTTTGCCTTCTGCGCCCTTGAAGTGTCTGGCGGGTACCGGCATCCTACCGGATTGTCTTTTTTTAAAATCGAAGGTAGGATGTACCATCAGGTATATAATCTGGACGCTCCCGGACAGAAGTTCACGACATCCACGGGGAACGTCCAGTTTGTGAACCGGTCCCGCCTGTACATCGACGACGGCGAAGAACGTCGGAACATTGCCGAGGGTAGATCTCTTGATTGTGAAATTATTGACGAAATCTCTCAGTTTCTGGTCAGAGAGAATCCATATGTAGAACATTACCGGCGGTTGAGTGAAGAGCCGTCGGTCAACGCTCATTTGGAGTTCGAACTGACCAGAAGATCTACCCACGGCCCTGTTCTCGGCGATAGGCAGACCGGTATTGAGGTACACGCTGTCCTCAGTACTGATGATACTGTAAACGATCCCCGGAGACTGACTGTTTGGAAGTCGGGTTCTCACAGACCCACTTCTATGGACCTTCTCGATCCCCTAATGGAGCCCTTCCAATATCCCCTGCTCTATCCTCAAGGCAATTTGGGTTGGACTGTCGGACTTGCCGACAAAACTGGCAAAAAACTGTCGCAACTTAAATATTCTCGCTGTCTTCTACTGACCGATCCTCGTTTCTCACACTTCGGCCGCCTTTCCCAAGCTTGGCAAGTGGAGATGTTCGCCAGATACGAGGAAGAGAAGCTGCGGTTTATTAGGTTTGCACAGAAAAAGTCAACCGACAGTGCCTTGAGGATAGGGCCACTGGACGAAATCCTCGGTCAAGTGCGGCTCGACATTAACAATGACGAGACCGTGCAGGGCGAGGGTGGTGCACAGGTCGGCAAAGTTTATCTCCCAAGTTCGTTTACTGGGGGGCCCAGGTATATGAAAGTCAACTACGAGAACGCCATGGCTCTCGTGGCTCGCCTGGGTTGCCCTACGTTCTTTCTTACCTTCACGTACAGTGCGACTTGGGAGGAAAACAAAAAGGCTTGCCCCCGCGGAAGTGGTCGCAGTGACCCCAGCACAGCATGCAGAGTCTTCCAGATTAAACTTCTTGAACTTCTCCGTGATCTGCGTAGTGGAGCAATGTTCGGTCGTTCTGTTTACATAGTCTTCGTCATCGAGATGCAGATGAGGGGCCTCCCTCACGCCCACATCGTATTCAAGATCGACGGAGACGGCCCTATTCAAGCGACCGAAATTGACTCCATTATTCGAGCAGACCTGCCATCTGAAGGAGAAGCTGGAGGACGTCTGAGGAAGTTAGTTCTGAGACACATGATCCACGGCCCTTGTGGGTCTAATCACAGAACTGACTTTCCTTGCTGGGACGCTGATAAGGGTTACTGCACCAAGTTCTTCCCTAAGCCTGCCTGTGAAACCACCCACGTCGACGAGAGGGGTTTCGTCCAATATAGAAGGGACTATCAGAATAAGGGGGTCATAACAACCAGAAATAGGCCCGTTGAGGTTCATGATGGATGGGTTGTGCCATACAACGCTGCATTGATGCTAAAATATGAGGCGCACATTAATTTGGAGCTCGCGTCTACTCGTCGGGTAATCAAATACCTTTTCAAGTATCTGATGAAGGGAGGTTCGCTACAGAATGTGACTGTAACTCCCTTCAGCAAACAAGATGACGAGGTAAATCATTACTCGACGAAGAGAATGGTCGGTGCTAGCGACGCTTGCTGGAGGCTCCTCGAATTTCCAATGTCAAGATCCGAGCCTTCAGTAACGTGCCTGCCGGTTCATCTGGAAGGAAAACAGACAGTCCGCTTTCGTCCAGATGAGCTGCAGAACGCGATCGCCAGAGCAAGCTCCAAATTAATTGTGTACCTCGATCGTCCAACCGATCAAATATTCGACGACGTATCGTACCAGACCTTCTACGAACGGTTCATGGTACATACGAAACGTCCCATCAATGCAGCGGTGTATGACCATCCTGACGGTCAGCATTTCATAACGGCTCGCCAGCGTGGGGAAAGGGTGTGCAGGTTGTTTTGGGTCTCTCCGAGCCGCAGCGAACTGTACTACCTGCGTATTCTACTTATGTTCGTCCCTTGCCGTGGTTACGCCGATCTCCTGTCTCGAGGTGGACCCGACTGTCGCACGTTTCAAGAGGTCGCACGTAATCTCGGCTTGATCGAAGATAACGACGAATACGACTACGCGCTGAGCGAAGCCGCCCAATTCATGACTGGCCCGAGACTTCGTACATTCTTTGTGATCCTCTGTAACATGGGGGCTCCCACCGCCCTTCTGTGGGAGAAACATCGTGACTCCATCGCAGAGGATCACATAGAAAGGAACGCCGATAATCGTGAGCTGGCCTACCATCTCGCCCTCATCGATATCGACCGAAGTCTCCGCCGTCAAGGATCATGTCTGACCGATCATGGCCTCCCGGACGTACACGACGGCACTACTGAGTTGGGTAGGGAACTGCTAATCTACGGCGTAGAACAACAGCGTCGGCTGGTCGAACAGTGGTCCTCGCAACTCTCTGTCGACCAGCAACAAGTATTCCAGTATGTTCTCTCCCTCCTCAGTAGCCCGACCCATCCTACCTCTTCCAAACTGATTTTTCTTGATGGTCCTGGCGGCTACGGGAAAACCTCTCTGTTACGTGTCATCCTCGCATATGTCAGGAGTCGTGGTCAGGTCGCACTTGCGGTGGCGAGCTCAGGGATTGCAGCTGGAAACATGCCTGGTGGTACTACAGCGCACAGCATGTTCCGACTGCCTCTCGATCTCGGCGACGGCACAGGATTTTGGAGTATAACCAACGGGTCCCAGAGAGCTGAACTCATCAGAGCTGCACAGCTTATTGTTTTCGATGAGGCACCGATGGCACATCGGTTCATTTTTGAGATACTCGATCGCTCATTGAGGGATCTCATGAAATCCGGTGTGCCATTCGGTAACAAGATCTTTCTCTGCTCTGGGGATTTCCGTCAGATAGCGCCCGTTGTTGCGAAAGCTCGCACATCGAACGACGTCGCTTGCGTCTCGCTTCGGGCGTCTCATCTATGGCGATACTTCAAAATCTTTGGCCTGACCACGCCGCACAGAACGGGTGGTTCTACGGTCTACTCGGAGTTCCTTCTCGGAGTAGGCGATGGGACCATTCGGACTATTTCTCTGGGGGAGGGACGGGACAGTCAAAACCTAATACCTCTGCTCGGCATTAGGTATGTCACTTCGCTGGCCGATTTGATCTCTTCCGTCTTTCCCCCGGCTGACCTGCAAGATCCTGACTTATGCGCTGGACGAGCAATCCTCTCGACTCTAATCGTGAACGTCAAGGAAATCAACGACACCGTCTTGAACTCTTTTGACGGACGCGTTTACGAGCTGAGGAGCGCCGACACTGTGGACAAGGAGAATGACGACGGACTGGATGTCGACGTACAGCTTCTCAACCAATCTACCGGCAAGGGTGTACCAGACCATGTCCTGCGTCTGAAAGTCGGTTCCGTGTGCCTCATAATGAGGAACCTCAACATCGCTGAAGGACTCGTAAACGGCACAAAAGTCATCGTGACAGCAATCACCCGACGGTTGATTACTGTCAGACTCCCTGGACAGACGGGACCTATATGTATTCCCAGAATTACATTTACTTTCCCGTTTGTTGAGGGTCCGCCGCTTCGGGTCCGCCGACGTCAGTTCCCTCTGATGTTGGCCTATTGTATGACTGGCCACAAAAGCCAGGGTCAGACAATAGATTCAGTCGGTGTTGATCTGCGCACGGACTGCTTTACGCATGGACTGCTGTACGTCTTGCTGAGTAGGGTCAGACATCCAGACCACATCGTTGTCCTTGTCCGCCCAGAGAGGGTCCACGAAGGAGTCGCGTATACGAAGAACATCGTGTACGACGAGCTCCTTCGTTAACACTGATTTTGACTGGCAGTAGGCTAGGGGGCCTGCCTCAACAAAACTCCCCGTCGGGATTTGACGACACGGCAGTACGATAGGGGGCCTGCCTTAACAAAAGTCCCTGAAAATTGCAAAGCAGTAGGCTAGGGGATCTGCTCCATCAAAACTCCCCGTTGTTGTAAATATTGATTGTTAGCAGAGGCGAGGGGAACTGCTTGAAAAAACTCTCCGGTGTGCTTATTTTATTTTATAGTTTTAAGAATTTGTTAGCAGAGGCAAGGGGGCCTGCTTTATCAAACTCCCCGTTGTTTTAAATATTAATCGTTAGCAGAGGCGAGGGGAACTGCTGAAAAAAACTCTCCGGTGTGTTTTTCACTTTATTGTTTAAGAAATTGTTAGCAGAGGCAAGGGGGCCTGCATTATCAAACTCCCCGATTTCAATATTTAGTTTTAGTTTGTAAATATGGCTTCGACGTTTCCTGACCTCCTCGTGGTGAAGCTGGATACGCCCGATGCAACTCAAAGCATGGGCTAACTGACAGGGAAACAAATAAAACTATACCAACACCAAAATTTGAAATATTCTACAACAAATAATTCTTCAACTCAACTTATTATACCAAATACACTATCTACCAACTCCCACCGTTATTCCTTATTATATTTCCTTTTGATAATTTCTCTCATACCTTAAATTATATCATTACTACTTTATATCACCAATATACATACTTACTCCATATTATTACTCCTCAGAATAAAAAAATATATTTATTACTCACCGCCCACCAATTTTTTTACATAATTATCTCTACGTCACTAACAACAGGAAAATATTATAAAATAATTATTCTTATCGTGCTGATGTTACCCACAGTTCATCTATAATATCCTTTTCTTATATCACGTCAACATTACTAATGATAATACTGTACTAATAAAACTATACCAACACCAAAATTTGAAATATTCTACAACAAAGAATTCTTCAACTAAATTCATCTACAATTTATTAACACTATCCACCAACTCCCACCTTTATTCCATATCATATTTTATTTTGATCATCTCTAATACATTAAATAAATAAAAGCGATTCTGCCGACACCTATAAGGGGGCCTGGGGGCGGAGCCCCCAGCGAGCGAAGCGAGTTATAGATATACAGTGATGTACAAATAAAAAAAGGAAAGCAATCAATTAAAATGTTCATAAAGAAAACAATAGACTTTACTTTATTATTATTATTATTAGCATAATAATACCTGACTCAACTTTGAAATCAAAGCAATAGATACAGATTTTAAAATGTTTATACAGTTTGAAGGCTAAGCTTCTGCTACTGTTGGCATTGGCAGTAAGTGTGTCAAAATGTTGTTGGTGTAATATTAATGTTAATGATGTGAAGTTAGAGGATTATTATTAGTAGTTGTATTTACCACTACTCTAGTGCCTATAGACAATAACTGTATACACTAGGTACCTAGGGGACCTTAAAGAATACTAAAGCTTGCTATATGCCTCCAAAACTTAAAAAATGCATCAAAGTGAATTGACATATACTTCCTTTCTTTAAATGCATCTTTACAAAATTATATACATTTAATAAAATTATTTGGTATTCTTATGACCATTAAAACATTAATTGTTTAAAAATGACTATCAAACTTCTTTAACACACTGCCCCCTTTCCTAAAATTTTAAAAACTCTTTTGGAGGGAGTGCCCTATTTTCCCTCCACGACTATGAAATGGTTGTAAGTACAGTATAGTAATAAAGATAACGTTGGATGAAAAGATCTATTGGTGAGATACGGTGAGTGATACTGTCATAATATAGATCCACGAGACCTACTCAATCAGCAAATTAACTAAATTCACAAACCTAAAAAATAATTAATGTTGGTTATATGGTATTTGAGTTAGCTGGTATAAACTTTTACCGAAAGCTGGTTAGTAAATGAACAGTATGGATTAGTGACATTGAGAAGAAAAACATTTTGAAGGTCTGTTGTCAGCTGTCGCTGATTTCGATTTTTGGATGTCTATGTTATTATACCAATGCTTCATTGTCTTGCCTTGCCGCCTCCATTTGAGGTTGTTTACA
>JAGISJ010000036.1:35907-93000 GCA_023375725.1 Nephotettix cincticeps
AAGAGTGCAATTGAGTGCACGATCGCTAGAAATGTTAGGGAGATATATCATCGATTGACTTGTGGTGATGATATTAAACTTTACTCTTTTAGGTGTATTTATGACATGTTTAGCATACAAACTAAATTTTAATATCATAAGATAGTCATCTCTTGATACCTCTAAACTGGACACTTTATATATTTCTTTAGATACATTGAGAAAGGTACATAACATTATAAGGTAAGCCAGAAACAACATTAAAGGTTAAAATCAAATACAATCAATATACATTCAACAAGTTGATGGGTCATGAATTTGATCTAGGATCTGTTACACTCTTATTTATTGTAAGTATCAAACAACTATAGGTTGGATGAAGCAGTTAAAATTAAACACCATCAATAAAACATGTCTTGTCTCTTGTTCCAACAACTGACATAAACTTGATCTAGTATCTGCTGAGTTCAACATTTGTAAACGTATAAAATATTTACATTAAAATTTATAGTTTTTTTCAAACAAGACGATTTTAAATTCATTAATTCAGATAAGTAAATATAAATAATGACAGTAAAATGTTGTATAGTGACATTGGTTTTTGTAAAATATCGAAATTTGTCACTTTATAGTTCATAGCTAAACGAAATAATACTTAAACGATTTAAAAACGTGTTTGGGGCACATTATTGTTGTATGTTTTAGTTAGGTCAATATATAGCCGAAAACATGTACAAGTGAGGACCTCGAGTGCATGTCGCATTTACACGTAGATACATTTTTCTAAATCTAGCTGGTGTTAAAAACGTTAAACTCGGTATTTTTCAAAACCTCATGAAAGAGTTGAATAATAATCACAATCACACCCTTTCAGTAAAACTGCAATTGTAGTATCATTGGTTATTTCAAGAATTGTCTGCTTCTAAAGTGTATAAGGACAATAGGTATGAAACCAAATACTGTCAGAGGCTATATATAGGAGGTTGAGTCAATTGTATGAAAATAAGCCTGAAAATAAAAAATTAAAGTGGGAGATATAAACATGTGTCCAATTGGACATGTCGTGCAGAAGTAAAGAATACAAGACCTAGAGGTGGATTTTATAAGGAAGAAACAGAAATGAGAGTTGTATGTTAAGAGCTAAAGATTTATAAGTAGGTCATGGATTAATGCTAGTGATGTATTGAGATAGCAAAAAATAATAATCATACTAGGTGCAGATATTGATGCTGGTGTGAGTCTTGCGCGTTACATGGTACAGTACATTTAAGAATAGAAAATTGCCGATCTCACCAAGGCGCATCGGTTGGCACACTTTTTTCTAAAAAATATTCAACCAAAACTATTGTGCAAAAAATGTGGTCGTTTTATAACACTATGACTAGGCACATGGTGGGTCTAGGTTATGAGCATAGTGAACAAACGAAATATGAAACACTTATTACAAGGACAGGGGCTCTAGAGACATAAATGCTACCATGTAATTTTCAAGTTGCCGATATCTCGGAAACTAAGAACTTTTTTATATCAACACCTTCTAATTATGTCCGATCTCACCAAGACGCATCTTTTGGCACACTTTTTTCTGAAAAATATTCAGCCAAAATTATTTAGCAAAAAATGTGGTCGTTTTATAACAGTGGGACTTGGCATATGGCGGGTCTAGGTTATGAATGATATACTAGACATAAATGCTACCATGTAATTTTCAAGTTAGAAAATTGCCGATATTTCGGAAACTAAGAACTTTTTAATATCAACACCTTCTAATTATGTCCGATCTCACCAAGGCGCATCTTTTGGCACACTTTTTTCTGAAAATTTTTCTGCCAAAATTATTGTGAAAAAAATCTGGTCGTTTTATAACAATGGGACTTGGCATATGTGAATGTGGTTTTATTTTGCATAAAAATGATGTTGTATGATATCAGGCAGTGGTAAGGAATTCTAAGTAGGTCATTGAATTAATAGTAAGATAGATTAACACTATAGCAAAAATTAATAGTCATGCTAAATGCAGGTTTGAGTCTTGCGGCAGTGACATGAGTCGGAACGCGGCGCGGGGACTTGGGATTTTAAAACGCTGTAAGATGTGTGTTTTGTGAAATATTTGTTTATTTTTAATGAAAATGATGTTCTATAGCATCATACAGTACATTGATAATGAATAAAGGTGGAATTTTTATAAATTGTTTAATCTTGTGTTATGAACAATGAGGCTTGTAAGATGCGTGCTTTGTGAAATATTTGTTTATTTTTAATGAAAATTATGTTGTATAGCATCATACACTACATTGGTATTGAATAAAGGCGGGAGTTTTACAAATTGTTTGCTCTGTCCAAAAATGCTCCCCGTAAGAATAACATGGAAAAAACGTGTCGATTATGTTGGTAAACCATCTTATTGTATCTACTTTCAATGTGTCAATTTCATGGTGTACTTAAAATCTCTATAAATAAAAAAGAATGTATGTCCTTTATGCGTTGTCAAACTAGAATTCATTTTATTCATTATTCATTTTATCCCCACAAGTTTTCATTTTATTGCGTTTTAACTTTCTAAAAATAATCTTATGGAGAATAAGTTTGTTTGCAAATTTTGTACAATCAAAACATTTGATTTCTTAAGCTACAGCTATTGGTTTACTTTCTATTAGCAATATGCTTTACTATCTAATGTCATCTGAATACTTCATTAATGTAAAATTAAGAAGTAAATATGTAATGTACAAAATCAACAGCTTTATTCGCCACGTTAATAATTTACAGTTTTAGGGGGTTATGTTATTATTATTTTTTTCTATCTGATTAAATGTTAAGTAACATGTAAATATTATTTATATGTTGGATGGATAAAATATAGTTACAATGTTTATACATATTATGTTTATTGTAATATTCAGCTGTCGTATATCTAGATATAGAACAAAAGTCGTGTTAGCTACACCTTTTTTAACTCAAGAATGGCTGGACAGATTTTAATAATCATTGATTTTTTATTCCATTTTGGATGTTAGATTAAGCGAGTATTATTATAAAAAATGCTGCGATTCAGATAATTTAATTTTTTATATCAAAGCCGTATTACAGTTAGCTTTGATTTGGGTTTAATTTGGATTAGAAAACTGTGAATCAATCCACTGAGATTTATTTGTGTTGTGGCAATGTTATTAATATGTCTTATCGTATCGGTATTGCTATTAACTATGCCGAGATCCAGAATATTTAATCTTTCACAAAGAAGCTGTAAACGCTATTCGACTTCAGAACATGGCTAGTTTAAAATATGTGTTTGTAATAAATTAAAAATGCTAATCAGTAAGCCTAGTACAATTTGTCGGAATTAAATGGTATTGAAATAACTGTATGAAATAAAAGCAAAGTGATATATATTATCCAAAATATTTAGTTTTTGACAGAAAACGAAATATGAATAGACCAAGGCCAGTTAAAATTACCTAAACTCACTGGCCCAAACGGCCGCTGTGTCTGGATTGGTAGCGTGGAGAACTACCAATTCGGTAATTTCTTGATGGATTATTTAAATATTTATATATTAAATATTATTTAAAAACTAGAAACAGAGCCCGTTGTCAAACAAAACGGTCTCTAGAAAAAGGGTTCATGTATGCTATTTCTGGTGAAATAAATAAAAAATAATAATATTCATTTTCAATATCTAAATTGTATTTAAAAAATAAAATTATTTAAAAACTTGAACAATTTAAAAAACATACAATCGTACCTGATACATATTTATTTACAATATTTCTTTATATACAACATTCTTTGTAAATACTTTATCAGAGTTATTCATCAATCCCCCTTGATCTTTGCTTGGGATGATTTTAATTTTAATATCATCAAACCTTTTTACCCTAGACAGTGCGACATATAATTGTCCGTGGCTAATACTGGTGCTGGTAGGTAGACACCAACTTTCTCCAAAGTCTGGCCTTGTGCTTTATTTATGGTTATAGCTAATGCTAATTTTATAGGGAATTGTCGTCTTTTCAAAACAAATGGCAAATCTGTGTCCGTCTGTGCTAAACAACACATTAATGATTAAAATCGGTCTAGTATAACTCTATATTTAGTAGTACAAAGTTGAACAAATTTATTTCTAACCCAGTATTTTTTCAACGCAAATAAATTGGTGGTAGGTTTGGATTTTTATACATAGCTTTTAAACGGTCAGGAAATCGACCAAAGTGGATGGTGATTTTCTGAAACAGAATTAAATTTCCTACAAATTACTATTCTGAATTTTTTGAGATACTTAAAAAATACAGCAAAAGCTTTTCACCATAAAATACTAAAAAACATCATCAAACTTTCATATTTTTTGGCAGATCTACATGAATGAAGCTTTCAAAAAACACATTCATGGTTAAAATCAGTCTAGTATAGCTCTAGATTTAGTTGTACAAAGTTGAACAAAAATATCTTTAGCTCAGTATTTTTTCAACAAAAAGAAATTGGTAGTAGCTTTAGTTTTTTGTAAATAATTTTTAAACGGAGAGGAAATTGACCAATGTGGATGGTGATTTTCTGAAAGAGAATTAAATTTCCAACAAATTACTATTATGCAATTCTTGAGAAACCAAAAATTTTCAATGTACCTATTTCTTATGGAAAACATGTTTTTTTAACTTTTTCACCATAAATACTAAAAAGATCAAATTTTCATATTTTTTGGAAAATCTACAGAATGAAAGCTTTGTAATGACATATTAATCAATGAAATTGGTCCAGTGCAACCCTATATTTAGTTGTACAAATTTTAACAAAAAAGTGTCAGACACAGTATTTCTTCAACGCAAAGAATTTTGTTGTATCTTTGGTTTTTTGTAAAAAACTTTTATACGGTGAGGAAATCGACCAAAGTGGATGGTGATTTTCTGATAGAGAATTAAATTTCCAACAAATCACTTATGGGAATCTTTTGAGAAACCTCAAAAAGACGGTAAAATATCGTCTTCAAAAAAAAGGATTCCGTAAAAACCTGTTTTCAATGAAATTGTTTATGGAAAACATGTTTTTACTTTTTCACCATAAATACTAAAAAACATCAAACTTTCATATTTTTGGCAAATGTACAGGATAAAAGCTTTCTAATGACATATTAGTCAATGAAATTGGTCTAGTGGAACTCTACATTTAGTTGTACAAAGATTTTTATGACTGAATTATTATAAGAATAGATTGGGTTATTTTTAAATAGACGTTTAGGTCTAGTCCCTATATATTTCACCGAACAATGCTAGGTCACCAGGTAATTAATAATAATATAAACATTCATTTTGTTGGCCAATATTGTTATGAATATAACTATATATGGCTCTTTTAAAAATCGTTCTCAACATACTAATCCCTAACATATTATTTCCTTATACATGTCTTATCAAATCACAAATCTTATACATGTGGGTTGCCTCGAAATTCAAAATTCCCTTTTCCCTCGTTTTGAGGCCGCTACCTGGCCGGGCGGCCGTGGGGGTTGATCATTCTCGGGAGCTCCAAGTTGACCCTTCTTAATCCCCTCTAATGAGCGTTTAAGTTCGACCTTTCGCCAGAACCCAAAATATTTGTGGGGATTCGGTCACCCCCTCTTGTTCAGCCTGCACACAAATGTACCATCCTTGTATCCTTCAGGCTGCGTCATGTAAATAACTTCATCTACTTGGCCGTATAAGAATGCGGTTGATACATCGAATTTTGTTGAACTCAAATTGTCCACTGCTGCTGCTACACTCAGTATGGATCTGATTGTGCTGAGTCTTGCTACTGGGCGCTTAGGTCCATTGTGATTCAGCATCATTTACCCAGGCGCTATTGTTGGAGCTATCATAATTAATTATTCGTACGACTATTAGTAAACTGTGGTCAACTGATTTGTTAGATACGGAATGAGGATTGAGAAACAAAAGGAAAATTTAATTTGTATCAATTGGTTAAAGTGGCTTCAAGCAATACCATGAATTAGTTTTCTTTCAAAACACGATATATTTTGAAAATATTTTTTTGCTTTTATTTCGCGCAGTTCTTTTACCCTTTAGTTTTTACAAATTGTTTGGTAACCTGATGATTTTGCTTTTATTCCTTTTATACATAAAATAAATATCTATGAAAAACCTCTATTCACATATTGTTCCCCACCATCTTCAATCAAGAACTGTCAAACAGTTATAAACAGATGTTTTGATTTCTATTGTTTACATTTGATCCTCCGTAAGCGTAATGTTAAATTTTTTAGATTTAAAATTAATATTACAAGAAAACCAGAATTTTCCTGGTCATTAGACCTAACTAAAACTTATTTTCTACTGGAAAATTAGTTATTTCCAAAATTTAAAGAAATTCCTTAGAGCCGTTTTCGAGATCCGTATGCAAATATACAAACCTTGCTCGTATTATATTATTGGGTAAATAAGAAACAATAATAAAAAATATGATATAATACATGGCTAATCCAGATTACGTTGGCAAAGGAGTGACATGATTCTTGAGCGTAATGTGGATGTGGATGTGGAATGAGGTTGCACTCAAATTGTTTGACATAATTGTTGAAAGCTAATCTTTAAGCAAAATGGAACGTTTCATAGGATCCAATTTCATTCGATCCAAAACATTAAAATAGAGAAATAAACTCTGTTTCATAGGATCCAATTTCAATCGATCCAAAAGTATAGTCAAGTTAGTAAGTAATAGTCAGTGATGTTTTTGAACAGAGTGTATTCGAAATGCAAAACCCTAAAAGAGAGAAATAAATAAACGCTGTTTGATAGGATCCAATGTCAATCGATCCAAAAGTGCTGTATTTGTGTCTGAGAAATTGAAGGAGTTAAAACATACTGTGGTTGCTTCTTCTTCAGTTGACAATACAGTTGGTTTGGATTTCTCTCGTATTTGGTATAGTAGTGTTCTATTTTTAAAAAAGTCAAATAAAAAAAAGGACAACACAAAATAAAAAAAACATACGTTGGTGTTTCTAATAAAAATCGTTTTCTATTTTTTAAAAAAATAGTTCAATATTTTTATAATAATTATAAAATTTATTTAAAATTTAAAATATATGGACATAATTGTTTATAATAAGAAGTGAACGTTAATAGTATATACTGTACTGGTATAGTAATAATATATACAAATATACAATAAAGACAACACAAAATAAACACAGCCTACGTTGGTACAGATTTCTTCTCTCGTAACAACTTCGGATAAGTGTTCTATTTTTAAAAACCACAGTCAAGTATTTCAAAATAATAATTTAAAACAATAATGTACACAAAATATAACGTCATTGTCTTTCTAATAATATATAACATTTTATTATTTGTAATATATGCTGAGAAAGTTCGTTTATTACACTTTCTTCTGTACCACAAAAGTATTTCTTGTTTGAAGTCGGACTGTATACAGGTTTATGGCCCAGTGTTTGGAAGCAAGATATTGACGAAGTAATAACATTAAATTGTGAAAAACAAACTCAGTTCACCCATATTGTATTTAATTAAATTAGACACTATTTCTTCGTCACTAACTATATTTGCTTACCAGTAGGTCTACTTGAGGTCATACTAAATGTAGACCTTGTAACTTTGATACGTATGAAAGAAATTAACTTTAGTTTGCTCGTTACTATACCTTTTATTAATATTTTTATTTGCCTACGTAATGGTAGAAAACCCATATCGTCCTGCGCTTATGCCATTTATGAAATAGCGTTTATTATAGTTTTGAACAATTTTCAGTCTTGAACTGAGATTAAAACTATTCCACAATTCTGATTGATCAGGATTGTAGGTGGAAAATCCAAAGCAGGTGAAATGTTTTCCAAACGAAAACTCAAAAGTTTTTTGGACAGTGGACTCCCGATGTGTCTAACCAGGTAGTGTCGCCGTGAGAGACTGCTCAGCCAGTGTTTGGGTTATTTTTCTTTTAGATATAAGATCGTACATTTTTATTTTCATTTCCTATCATAATACTAAAACTTAGGCCGACTCTCCAAATATTCAGGACAGAGTGCGAGTATTGAGTTAATCTGTAAACAGAATACCGTAATAAGGACATTTTAATACGGAGGACATTTGGATACATAAAGGACGCAATCTTTAAAAAACATAAAAGAATAACAATGTTTTATGTGGATATCAATACATTTATTATAATGAGTAGGGGAGAGTTGCCTATATCGCACCACTTTTTTAATTTTAATTTTTCTCTTCAGTATGGCTTGAATTATTCTCAAATAATATATTACAACATGTACTCTATTTTATATAGACCATTCCATATATTTTTCATACTGAAATGTTGATTAATATAATTACTATGAATATTTTTCCAAGTCTTTACAAGTGGTACGATTTAGGAGACTAGTTTCCTAAATCGTATCGGTGGGTTCCTAAATCGTACCTCCATTAAAATAACAATTTTTTTAAATAAAAAAGTTATATTAAAAATAAAGTAACATTTAAGATTTAAAATTTAATTTTATTAGTTGTAACTTACACTAAATATACAATAATTATAGTACAAAACAAGTTATTGAGTGTCAAGATCACACTGTACATCTAAAAATAGTAAACGATAATGAAAATAGTCATAAAAATTAATTAATTATGTTCCTTATAAAGTATACAAATAAAATCCAATCAATTTTCACTTTTATAAAAATGAATAATCTATTGAGAATAAACTAAGAACAATCAATAAATAGGGTACATCATACTTATCTTTTTTTAATTAAAGCTTACATCATTTGTTTTTTCATATTAAATTAGTGACACAACTAATAAATATTTTAACTTAAAGACATATTCATAGACTATAAAAAAAACTGTGATTAATATCATAAACCTAAGTTTTATAGACTAGTTCTAATCGTATCGGTGGGTTCCTAAATCGTACCTCCATTAAAATAACAGTTTTTTTTAATAAAAAAGTTATATTAAAAATAAAGTAACATTTAAGATTTAAAATTTAATTTTATTAGTTGTAACTTACACTAAATATACAATAATTATAGTACAAAACAAGTTATTGAGTGTCAAGATCACACTGTACATCTAAAAATAGTAAACGATAATGAAAATAGTCATAAAAATTAATTAATTATGTTCCTTATAAAGTAAAAATCAGTGCAAATAAATGTCCTCCAATCAATTACTTACACTTTTTATAATCTACTGAAAATTATAGATTGAGGTTAAAACTAATGATCAATAAATTTATATAGGGTACATTTTCGGTTTACTCTCATAAATTTTTTATCAGGATTAAATTTGACTTCACAATTAACACAAACGTATTTTTTAGTCTTAGACTTAACCCCAGCACATTTTCATGGACCCATTTATTACACAATAAACGTTGAACCATGTCTTCAATTACTGACACTTCACAAATGGCACATAGCCAATCTGCAGCATCAACTTCTATTGACACTGAAGATGAAGTAGTGGGCTCATTGTGCCAAACCTTCTATGTTTATTCACCTAATTTAATACCCGGTGTACTAGGAACTGAAAAAGAAGTAGATGGCTTATTCTGACTCACGTAATTAGTTTTAACATCTATTTTCTTCAAAAAAATATTTTTGTTTTTTGTTTGGTCTAATTTCTTTACCAATTGACTCACTTTTGAACGATCTATCAACTTTTTAAGTCATCATAATTTTTCTTGTGCTACCTGAAGATCATTGGTCATCTGCAGTACATTTTTACACGGGCTGCTCATAAGTTCTACAGTTTTTGTGAAACATACAAAAGGTGTGTCACTGATAGTTAAATATCTTTACACCATAAAAGTTAATTAATATTAAAAATTATTAAGTAAATTAAATGGTTAAAAATCAAAATATCCGGCTTGGAATGATACATTGGCGGTACGATATAGGCGACTGTGCATCTAATCAAACATACCTTATTTCTAACCTAAAATAAGAGCTACAACGTGGTCTGCCATAACAAAATAAAGCAAAATAGTCATGCTTAAAGGATGTTCATGGTACATATAACAAATCTTACTTCAACGATAACTATGGCATTACGATTAACAGCTGAAAACTCCACCAATGTATGGCAAAACACAAAAACTCGCCTGAATTAGTAAACAATATATCTATCAACATAAAGTCTGTTGCTCTCTTACCACGCCACTAGATAGTTCCTTCGTTTTCCGCCAGAGACCTCCAAAAACACTAATTCTATTAAAATTCACAATTTAGGAGGTGGTACGATATCGGCTACTCTCCCCTATACATTTTAACCAGTGTACATCACAATACATAGTGTTATTTAATTATTCTATTTGAAATTTCTATGTCATTTATACCATATATCAACTATTTAAGCGGATGTAGACGTAAGTGTAAGGGTTCCCGCCAAGATCCGAACAACCGCGAGGTTGCTAATTCGACCACAGAGGATGGACCAGTCGGCAGTCTCCGCGCGTCAACATACTCAGCACCCTTAACTCCAGCCTTCAAAGCTTACTAAAAATGGCTTTTTAAATAACTAACTGACTCGCAGTCAGCTTGGATGTCTAACATATCTCGTGGAGTTCATTATCGAAAAGATACTTCAAGCATAAATTCATGAATACTCCATCAGTTAGTGAGTCTATGGCACAAGGTAAGTTTCTACCATGATGTTGACCATTTGAACATACATCAGCAACCTACGAGTAGGCCTACATGTACATCAATCTAGTACATCAGCAATCTATTATCGCAGGAGATAAATATAGGGAGTGTCATATAGAAATATATAAAGCATATAAATATATTGGCTATAAACAATAAAATGAAATGGAAATATATAAATTATATATATATATATATATATATATATATATATATATATTATATTATATTATATATTGTAAACTAGCTCATTGCCCGTCATTTGTACGGGTTGTAGGATTCTGTGTTGAGAAAAAATAATAACTATTATAATGACAAAAATTAAGCTTAAAATCTTGAACAATACCCACGTTGCAACAGACCTTCATACTCAGCGAATTTCCAAATAAATAACATAATAAATAATATATGACAAGTTTTATCATTAGGCCTATCTGTCAATGAATATGAGAGTTATTTGCCTCATTTACATAAGATAAACATAGGAAAGAGTGTGTAGGTTTGCTGCCGCGAGGAACACTGAAAGTAGGTGTTTCTAGCGTAAACATCCCTCCATTCATCAAGATCGTTCAGCCCCAGAATCTTATACCTTATACTGTAGGACTAACGTTAACAAAGAAGATATTGTCGTTTGTGATGAATGAATATCCCATATATTTTCCGTACCCTCTACATTTTGTGTTCAGCATTGAAAATATCTGATCTATACAAATTAAATGATCAATGATATAAGTAAAAAGTAATACTGTGACAATGTTAACGGTGTTATAAATAACCCTTTTAACTAAATGTCATCGCTGTTTCGTCTGTTTGAAAAAAATTAGGTTAGGGATCTTTGGCAAACAAAATATTTTTTATCATGATTAATTTTTTCCACGTAGTCGTTTTAGAAACATTGAAAAAACATTAACAGAATTTTAATGACATCTTCAGTATGTAAGAATGCGCTACTAAACAAACTTTGAAAGTGATAGGGCCTATAATTTTCCATTTAGCCTGAGAAATTTCCATCGATTTTGAAAAAAACGCCCTCGCAGTTTAACAAACTGCACTAGACTACTCCACACTAAAACAATCGTAGATTACGTAGATAATAGCTCAACGTAAATACATCATACAGTATATGTTGTGAAAGAAAATATAAATATAATCACTCAATCATTATTCATATTTATGAATGAACATAAAATAATATAATGGAATTTTTCTTCTGGCGGTGCACATAGCATTTTTAGGTATCGCGCCCTATTGGTTAGCCTGCATGACGAATAGCATTTTGAGTGATCTAACTGGCATAATGTTTCGTCAGGCTTACAAGAGCAATATTAATTTTTTGACAGCATTACTAGCTACACGATAGTCGTAAACAGATGGTTCAGGTGTCAAATTTAAGGTAAAGTGGTTATCTAGGGAATTACATTATTATTTAAAAACAGTTTAAAAAAATATCTCACAATTTTACTGGATAATTAATTGACAAGTTGCATCTAGTTAACAAAATAATGAGTGTAAAATAACAAGCTGTAAATCTTTTTTAAGTCTTTTCTGAATAAATAAAGAACACTATGTATTGTGATATACACTGGTTTAAATGTATACTCATTATAATAAATGTATTGATATGCACATAAAACATTGTTATTCTTTTATGTTTTTAAAGGTTACGTCCTTTATGTATCCAAACGTCCTCCGTATTAAAAAATGTCCTAAGTACTTACTCTGTTTACAGATTAATTCAATACTCGCACTCTGTCCTGAATATTTGGAAACGTGTCCTAAGTTTTAGTACTATGATAGTAAATTAAAATAAAAATATACGATCGTATATCTAAAAAAAAATAACCCAAACACTGGCTGAGCAGTCTCTCACGGCGACACTACCTGTCCGCCAGGTTAGATTCCGATGATTCGTGATACATAATCAAGGTTGTAAATACATTTGGCATTTTTATAATTCCTTTTTCTAATCTATAAGGTTAGACACATCGGGCGTCCATTGTCCAAATCAAAGAGCCTATGTCGCACAAAAGGAATCTCTAATGTTATTACTTCGTCAATATTATCTTGCTTCCAAACACTGGGTCATAAACATGTATACAATCCGACTTCAAACAAAAAATATTTTTGTGGTACAGAAGAAAGTGTAATTAACGTACTTGCTCAGCATATATTACAAATAATAAAATATATTATTAGAAAGACAATGACGTTATATTTTGTGTACATTATTGTTTAAAGTTATTATTTTGAAATACTTGACTGTGGTTTTCCAAAATAGAACAATTACTTGTTATTACTTGTCAGTACTATACTTATTAGCGCCATTCACTTCTGAATTCACCAGCAAATTCAGCAATGAATTGTACGAACAATTCTGAACGCCTTCAACTTGAAGAAGCAACCCCAGTACGTTTTAACTCCTTCAATTTCTCCGACGCAAATACAGCACTTTTGGATCGATTGACATTGGATCCTATGAAACAGCGTTTAATTGTTTCTCTCTTTTAGGGCTTTGTATTTCGAAGACACTCTGTTCAAAAACATCAATGACTATAACTTACTAACTTGACTATACTTTTGGATCGATTGAAATTGGATCCTGTGAAACAGAGTTTATTTCTCTGTTTTAAGGTTTTGGATCGAATGAAATTGGACCCTATGAAAGGAACCCGGGCAAAAGGGTGAGGAATAACCAAAGCCGGATGCGAAAACAATAAAGGATATGGAAACAATGAAGTGCGAGCCTCCAACTTATACAAACGTCTAAGTCAGGTTACGAATTGTTGCATTCTTCGAAATAGATCAACGTCTGGAGAATGAATGGAGGCGGACTTTACCAGAATCAAATCAATAATGGACACCAACCCCTTTTTTTTAAAGATATTTTCCATTATGGGGAACTAAAAATGGTCATTCCTGTGCCTTACTTCGTAGTGTGTTAACAATGACATGTAAGGCGCGGTGACAAAATAATTCCCATTCTGCCCCTAAAACCTGATTGCTCCTAACTGACCGGGCGGCCGTGGGAGTTGATAGTTCTCGGAGGCTCCTTGTTAACCCTTCTTAATCCTCACTAATGAGCGTTTCAGTTTGGCCCTTCGCCAGAACCCAAAAAATGTGTGGGAACTTTTTTGGCTACGGCCCCGCAAAAGAGGCACGTGAGGTATATCAGGCGCCAACCCTGCCTAACGAAAACTATGGGTTTTAGTTTTTACATTGAAAAATATAGTGAAAATATAGTGACTATATAGTGAATATATAGTGGTAACTTCCGATGGAAGGTTTTAACTAATTAAGTTATATCAGTTATATCATACAGGCATGATGGTGTGTGGAGGTCTTCTAGCGTTTCCTCTGGGTTGGGACAACAAAGAGATTAAGGATAGCTGCGGCGCCTCTTCACAAGTCTATGCGCTTGGTAAGTAAATATTGACTGGAAATAAGTACTAACTGATTAAGCTCGCATACAAATGCTCAATTTTCACCGGTGATGATTTATCCTAGCACGATTTTGACAGTCTCAATTTTTTTAGTGAATATCCTGAGTGAAGTGTGTCAATTTCCATAAAGTGAGTGTTTCTAAACAAGTACAGCGACTCTCGTAAAAAGATCTAATCTCGATTAAACAATGTATAGATACGAAAATTTTTATTTTTCAATGGATTATAAAACAGGCTGGTCGATCTATCCGAAACAAGGTTAAAGGTGGGTATTACGGTGGTTAAGGCTGGTTTAGCTCAGAATCATGGCATTGGGAATTAGTAATTTTAAATATGAACTAGCAGTAAGCCCGTCCTTTGTACGGGTTGTAGGATTCAGTTTAAAGAAGAAGGATCATCATACCAAAATGTAAACCTGACACTCTAAACAAATCAATAAAAATAAAATAAATCAATACCCAGCTTTATTATTTAGTATTACTTTACAATTAAATAGATTAGAACATTTATACCATTATTACTATTAGTTATACGTTAAAATAACTTTTTAATATAGTATGATTTCGAAATAGATTTAACTCACTAATGAGCGTTTCAGTTTGGCCCTTCGCCAGAACCCAAAAAATGTGTGGGAACTTTTTTGGCTACGGCCCCGCAAAAGAGGCACGTGAGGTATATCAGGCGCCAACCCTGCCTAACGAAAACTATGGGTTTTAGTTTTTACATTGAAAAATATAGTGAAAATATAGTGACTATATAGTGAATATATAGTGGTAACTTCCGATGGAAGGTTTTAACTAATTAAGTTATATCAGTTATATCATACAGGCATGATGGTGTGTGGAGGTCTTCTAGCGTTTCCTCTGGGTTGGGACAACAAAGAGATTAAGGATAGCTGCGGCGCCTCTTCACAAGTCTATGCGCTTGGTAAGTAAATATTGACTGGAAATAAGTACTAACTGATTAAGCTCGCATACAAATGCTCAATTTTTTACCGGTGATGATTTATCCTAGCACGATTTTGACAGTCTCAATTTTTTTAGTGAATATCCTGAGTGAAGTGTGTCAATTTCCATAAAGTGAGTGTTTCTAAACAAGTACAGCGACTCTCGTAAAAAGATCTAATTTCGATTAAACAATGTATAGATACGACGAAAATTTTTATTTTTCAATGGATTATAAAACAGGCTGGTCGATCTATCCGAAACAAGGTTAAAGGTGGGTATTACGGTGGTTAAGGCTGGTTTAGCTCAGAATCATGGCATTGAGAATTAGTAATTTTAAATATGAACTAGCAGTAAGCCCGTCCTTTGTACGGGTTGTAGGATTCAGTTTAAAGAAGAAGGATCATCATACCAAAATGTAAACCTGACACTCTAAACAAATCAATAAAAATAAAATAAATCAATACCCAGCTTTATTATTTAGTATTACTTTACAATTAAATAGATTAGAACATTTATACCATTATTACTATTAGTTATACGTTAAAATAACTTTTTAATATAGTATGATTTCGAAATAGGTTTAAAATCAATGACCAATATAAACTAACTAATATTGATTTGACAGCTGTTTATTTTTATTTCTGTTAAACTTTTATTTTTTATATAAAGTTTTGGTATTACGGTTGCAACTTTTGCCGACGACACCGCTCTTTTGTCATCCAATCCAGACCCTCTATTGGCATCCGCACATTTGCAAACCGCCCTAAACGAAATAGCTCAGAGGCTTGAAAACTGGAAGGTAAAGGTTAATGAAGCAAAGTCACTTCATGTAACTTTCACGATGAATACGGCAACGTGTCCTCCAGTAACGATAAACAATGTCGTTCTTCCTCAAGCGGACGAAGTAAAATACCTGGGTATGCACTTGGACAGACGTCTTACTTGGCGCTCCCTCATTTGGAACAACAGACTAAATTTGAACTTAAGAACCAAATAAATTGGCTTGGCTTCTTGGACAAAATTCTAAATTATCAGTTGAAAACAAATTACTCTTATACAAAGTTGTGTTGAAGCCTGTATGTACCTACGGAATCCAATTCTGGGGAACGGCGTCAAATTCAAATATCGAAATAATTCAACGATACCAGTCTAAGACATTAAGAAGAATTTTCAATGCTCCATTGTACGTTACAAACCTAGTAATCCATGCAGATTCCAAAATTCCATTTGTAAGAGAAGAAATTTCAAAATTTAGTAAAAATTACCAGTGTAAAATTGTAGACCATCCTAACCATCTGGCTTTAAATCTTCTAGACAATAGTCAGTGCACATATAGGTTGAAAAGACATAACATCCTTGATCTTGCTGATCGCTTTTTGTAACTTTATATTTTTCTTTATGTGTTAATATGTTAGTTAGCACAATGGTGCTTAACTCATTTTCATGTTCTTCACTCTTATAAAATTTACCTATTGTTCTGATTATAGTAACAGATTGTAAATAAAACTTTATTGAAAAAAAATATAAAGTTTTATTTCCGGATCAACGTTACAGAAACATTATTCACAGAAGCAGTAACAGAGAAAAATAATAATAACTTTGGCGAGTTCGCTCAGTTCAGAGACACCCTGAGATTATGTAAACAAGTTAACAGAATAGTTAATAATTAAAAATAAAAGGGAAAATAAACAGAATAAAACAGAAAAATATTAATTGTTCTGTGATATAAATCAATCAAGGAAGATCTTCCAGTTTGGTGACATCCTGAGGAAGCCTGGGTTTTAACCGCCGGTACAAGGTTGGCTCTTCGATGGCAAAGGTAACCGCTCCAGGAACAAGATGAAGTTTGGATAAGAATTTTGATATAGTATTCTTCATGAATTTTTCTAAGCTGTCCAAGTCAAATTCTTTGTGTAGCTGTGTGTTTCGAATGTACCATGGGCAATTTGAACCAATCCTCAAAATCTTATTTTGGAAAATTTGAATTTTGTTAAGTTTACTTTTTGATATACGCATTCTCCAAACTGGGCAGGCATACGTTATCAAAGGTCTCAGAATTGTTTTATATATAAGGAGAGTACATTTTGATTTCAATGATGATTTTCTGTTGACTAAGGAGAATAAAATAGAAAGGCGAGCATAAGCTTGGCTCAAGTTTGAGTTAATATGGAAGTTTCAATTTAGTTTTGTGTCCAATGAAACACGCAAATATTTTACGCCTTGATCATTTGGATTCCATGAAATAGCAGTATTTTCAATATTTATGCTTGGGGGTTTATTAAATTTTATAAGATAGAAAATCTGGGTTTCACATTTCGCTGGATTCAGATAAAACCTCCATTTTTAAACCAGTTGTTCAACGTTGAAACTCTTGTCCGCAATGAGTTTACTGCATGATTAAGGTCGTAGTGTTGAGTGATTATTGCCGTATCGTCAGCATAAAGGGCAATTTTAGCTTGAGGAAGTTCTGGAATGTCTGCCATGAAAATATTATATTAATATAAGAGGACAGGACCTAGGATTGAGCCCTAGGGAACTCCTTCTCTTATCGGGCGGATGCTGGAAAAAGATGAATTAAGTTTAACAGCAAAGGTCCTATCAGTTATAAAGGACTTTATTATATTTAGGAGGTGTAAGGGGAAGCCAAAATTGTATAGCTTATACAAAACTCCGGCATGCCAAAATCTGTCAAAAGCCTGAGCGACGTCGAGGAATGCAGCTCAAGAGTAAAGTTCGTTTTCAAAGCCACGGTTTATAATTTCACTAATTCTCAAAATTTGATTAGTTGTAGAGTGTTTGGGTCTAAATCCAAATTATGTGGGAGGGATAATATTGGCAGACTCTATATATTTTAATATTCTCTTTTGTATAATTTTTTCAAACAACTTAGAAAGTGATGAAAAAAGGCTTATAGGTCGATAACTACTGGGAGAGTGTTTAGGTTTATTGGACTTATGTAGAAAAATAATTTCTGTGTGTTTCAATTCTTTTGGGAAATTGCACAATGAAGTGAAAACATTGAATACCGATGCAAGAATTGCGAGAGATTTGCGGGTAAAATTTTTCAACACTATATTAGGTATTAAATCGTGTCCAGGGGATTTTCTGTTTGGCAAATTTTTAATGAGGCTTCTAATTTCTGAAGGAGATGTGTATTTCACTGGAAGTTCAGCACTACTTGGGGTTTCACATAAAAATTCCTCTACTTTTTTATTTGTGTTTTGATCATGGACTGAATGAGGAGTGAATGCATTACTTTTGTCTACATCACTTTCGAAAACCACATCATTGTGTTTCAAGGCAGGAATCATTGTTGACGTGCGCATAAGTCGTTTGGTAGCTTGACACATGTTCGAATTCCCAGGATTTATATCAGATAGGTAAGATTGGTACGAGTTAATTCTGTAGGCGTCGATTTCATATTTTACTTTGCGAGTCAACTCATTTAACTGTCTCTTTAAACAAGGAAGTCTGTACCTTTGCCATTGACGTCTAATTATATTTTTCTGTTTTATAATTTTAAGGATTCTAACTGGAGGATGGTGGAAATGATTAGATCTCGGTTGAAACTCCTTAATAATCGCACTCTTTGTTGAATCCTGTAAAAAGACTGTAAAGTTTTTAATCGCATTCTAAACTCCATCTACAGAGTATACATCATTTGGGACGTTTAGACAACGGTCCAGTTCGAAACGGAAAATATCCCAATCAACTCTTCCGTTGATAAGCCTAGGTAAATTATGAAAAAGGTTAGGCTGCATTAAGAAACTTACAATAACGGGAAGATGGTGAGAATCTAGTTCACACAAAACTTGTTGCTTTATAGGGATTGTGAAATTTTTATGGAGGACTATGTCTAAAATGTCTGGATGGAAATCATTTTGCCAAGGATAATGTGTCGACTCCAAGGAGCAGATATTTATATTCGATTCGTTAACTGTAGAAAGCAGCCGAACGCCGTTTGGATTGTTCACTCTACATCCCCAGTAACGATGTTTACAGATTGGACTTATGTAGAAAAATAATTTCGGTGTGTTTCAATTCTTTTGGGAAATTGCACAATGAAGTGAAAGCATTGAATACCGATGCAAGAATTGCGAGAGAACAGAGAAAATTGCGAGGTAAAATTTTTCAACACTATATTAGGTATTAAATCGTGTCCAGGGGATTTTCTGTTTGGCAAATTTTTAATGAGGCTTCTAATTTCTGAAGGAGATGTGTATTTCACTGGAAGTTCAGCACTACTTGGGGTTTCACATAAAAATTCCTCTACTTTTTTATTTGTGTTTTGATCATGGACTGAATGAGGAGTGAATGCATTACTTTTGTCTACATCACTTTCGAAAACCACATCATTGTGTTTCAAGGCAGGAATCATTGTTGACGTGCGCATAAGTCGTTTGGTAGCTTGCCACATGTTCGAATTCCCAGGATTTATATCAGATAGGTAAGATTGGTACGAGTTAATTCTGTAGGCGTCGATTTCATATTTTACTTTGCGAGTCAACTCATTTAACTGTCTCTTTAAACAAGGAAGTCTGTACCTTTGCCATTGACGTCTAATTATATTTTTCTGTTTTATAATTTTAAGGATTCTAACTGGAGGATGGTGGAAATGATTAGATCTCGGTAGAAACTCCTTAATAATCGCACTCTTTATTGAATCCTGTAAAAAGACTGTAAAGTTTTTAATCGCATTCTAAACTCCATCTACAGAGTATACATCATTTGGGACGTTTAGACAACGGTCCAGTTCGAAACGGAAAATATCCCAATCAACTCTTCCGTTGATAAGCCTAGGTAAATTATGAAAAAGGTTAGGCTGCATTAAGAAACTTACAATAACGGGGAGATGGTCAGAATCTAGTTCACACAAAACTTGTTGCATTATAGGGATTGTGAAATTTTTATGGAGGACTATGTCTAAAATGTCTGGATGGAAATCATTTTGCCAAGGATAATGTGTCGACTCCAAGGAGCAGATATTTATATTCGATTCGTTAACTGTAGAAAGCAGCCGAACGCCGTTTGGATTGTTCACTCTACATCCCCAGTAAACGATGTTTACAGTTTAAATCGCCCAAAACGAGAGTAGAAGCTTCAGTCTGAAATAATTTTTCAAGATCTGCTCTAAGGATACGTCGATTCGGTGATTTATATGCTGAAATAACACGTAGAAACTGATCATTTTTAATTGCAATTTTATACCAACAGCTTCAAGGGAAGAAAGGACAGGCAAGAATATACTATGATGATTTATGTTGGGAGCGTTTCACAAACCCGAGTTTTCAAGCAATGTCTACGTTATGACGTTACGTTACGTAAGACGTATTGACGTTACGTCTACGTTATGAAAGATGCAAAGACATTCTTCTTATTTCTTAAGCCATCTGCATTCCAATTAAGGAGGTTTAAATTTTTAGTAATAGGTATTCTAATTTGAGGCATTGTGTAAAATTGAGGTGATAACATTAGAGATAATCTTTTTGATTAAGGGTATAGCATTTTTAACTATGTCTATGATTAACTGTTTTAAGTTAGGGAAACAATCATTTAACTCATTATTTGATGTTGCACTATGATCAGCCTTTGATGGATTGGGTGTGGACCGAAAAGAGGGCTACGGTCTTGCAGGGAGTTTAGTTGCTTGGGCATAGGACTTAATGGGAGATGATGAAGATTGTGGTGCCGATTCTTGATCTTTCTGCGTAGATTCAGAAAATGCATGGGTAGGATTTTTAGAGGTTTTAGATTTTGATAAACGATGAGTATCGTCTTTGTTGTTTTTAATTTTGAGGTCTTGATAGTATTTACAGCCTTTGAAATGGGCTGTGTGATTATCACCACAGTTGACACAGACAGGAGTTTCAGTCTTCTTTTTGGGACAATCAAAGTAAAGGTGTTGACCCGTACATCTAACACACCTTGAGTCAAGTTTGCAAAAGTTTTTGGTGTGGCCGTATCTTTGGCAACGTGTCAAAAATTGAGATAAGACTGGTTTCGGCTTCTCTAACACACGAAAAGTCAAAGTAACTAAAAAATGAATAATTCTGAGCAATGTACAGACAAAACTCAATTTTTTTACATAGATTATAAAAAAAATCTAATTTACGTAAGAAGCATTAAAGTCACCTAAAACACTAGTATTTTGAACTTGTTCTATGTGAATGTCTGTTGTTAGGTGCTGAAATATCTAAAAATAGTATGTTAACTTATGGATCACAGTGCCAATAGTACGGCTAAAAAGTATCTATAAACTATCAAATTTTAATCAAAATCTTTAGAGCCATTTTTGAAAAATTTTGATTTTTCACGATTCGTTAGAGTTATTAGGAATTTACCCTTAAAAATCCTCCGTCGTAGCAGACCTAGATACTCTGCAAATTCGCAAATCAATAATGACATGAGATAGGTTTGATTAATATCCGTAATAGATAAGAGAGTTTGCCTATTAGGCCTGTAAGGAACGCTGTAAGTAGGCATTTTTACAATAAACTATTTTAATTTTTGCCATGTACACCAAGTTTCATCAACATCTGTCCATAAATAAATTGGTTGGCCTTTTCTCCATAAGAGTAACATGGGTAAGAGTATACAGAGAGGGTAGAGTTTGCTGCTGCGAGGAACCCTGTGAGTGGGCATTTTTACAATAAACTTTTTTGATTTTGACCATGTACCAAATTAAACAATATCTGTGCATAAATAAATGAGATTGCCTATTCTCCATAAGATTAACACGGAAAGGAGAATGCAGGAAGGAGAATGTGAATTCCTCACAGCAGCAACTCTGAAAGTGAGGAACTCTGAAAGTAGGCATTTCTAGCATAAACAATTTTTATTTTGACCATGTATACCAAGATTCATCAAAATAAAATCTGTCCATATAAATGAGTTTGCCTTTTCTCCATAAGATTAACATGGGAACGAGCATGCAGGTTTGCTGCTGTGAGGAGCGCTGTATCTAGGCTTTTTTACATGAAACAATTGTAATTTTGACCAATACCAAATGAAACAATATCTGTCCATAAATAAATGAGTTTGCCTATTTTCTATAAGATTAAAATGTGAAGGAGAATGCAGGTTTGCTGCTATGAGGAATGCTGTGAGTAGGCATTTTTACAATAAGATATTTTAATTTTGTTGATGTACCGTACCAAATTAAACAATATATGTCCATAAATATTTGAGTTTGCCTATTCTCTATAAGACTAACATAGGAAGGACCATGCGGGTTTACTGCTGTGAGGAACTTTGAAAGTAGGTGTTTTGCAATAAACTATTTTAATTTTTACCAATACCAAATGAAACAATATCTGGCCAAATAAATGAGTTTGCCTATTATCTTTAAGTTTAACATGGGAGAGCAAGCAGATTTGCTGATGTGAATTACACTGTATGTAGGCATTTTTACAATGAACTGTTTTGATTTTGACCAATTTCAATTGTATGTAGGTTTGCTGCTGTTAGGGACACATCAACTATGATTTTTTAGAATATGCATACTGGATAATTTTGATTTGTTGAGAGACAGTTGGCACCACTGAGTATCCGGTTAACCGGATACGGAAACCTTACATACTATCCGTTGACTTCTGTTAATTCTGAGAGATATTACATTACATTACATTACACAAAGGGGCGGAACAGAGTTCCTATAGCACGTCAGCTATGTGGCTTTTTGCGCACCCCTGTTGATTGAATGTTTCACGGACCTTCCAAGTTTAAAAACCTGACAAACTGTCGTAGTCTCCCCACTAGCTCCTCCCGGGGAAGGTGACAACCCCTCTCCATGATGCCGAGAGTGGCGGCTCTCACCCCGGCAAGCTCGGTGCAGTCATACAGCAGATGATCAGCAGTCTCCTCGGACTGCCCATACTTCCTGCAGATTGGATCTCCGGGGAAGAGTCCCATTCGCAAGATGTTTCCTCATATGTCCATGTCCCGTGATGAGACCTACAATGAGTCTGAGTTCGGACCTACCTAACTGTAGAAGATCCTCAGCGATCCTTGAAGAGGTAGAGCTGAGAGACAGTTTACTTACTCTCAGTAGGGGCAGCTCCGCCCATCTCCTGCGGTGACACTCACGTGCCCACGTGTTGATCTCTCGATCCACATGCGCCCTGGAGATGCCGCAGAAGGGTTGTGGACCCACGAATGGGACCAAAGCGCCATCGTTCGCCAGACGATCAGCTATTTCATTGCCCATAATACCTGAGTGTCCTGGGACCCAGCAAAGGGTAACGTTGTTGTGACTGCCAAGAGAAGACACCGCGTTGCGGCATTCCCACACGAACTTGGAGTCGAAGGTACAGGAGTCCAGAGCCTTGAGGGTGGCTTGACTATCTGAGAAAATGGTAATGTTCTTGTTCCTGACACCTCTGTTGAGATTGAACAGAGCACATTCCATAATGGCTGCCACTTCTGCCTGGAACACTGTAGGGAGATCCCCCATGGGAACGCAGAGCTTTACCTTATCTTGCACCCCCAGTATTCCAGCTCCAGTTCCCTTACTTCCCTTAGAGCCATCCGTGTACCATTCTGACTCGCAGGGATGAAAAGGTCTGCCGCCATCTTGCCAGTCAATCCTTGGTGGAATCACCACTGAAAATGACTTACCGAAGGCGTATCTAGTGTGAAGGTGGTCAGAAGGCATGTCAAGGGCCTCACTTCTGACTACCTGCTCAATTCTGGTGTGACCTACCGAGGGTACATTGAAAGTCATCCAGAGATTCTCACATCGGAGGCGATATGCACATTTCCTAGCAACCGTTCTGATGTAGACATCTATGGGCAGGATATAGAGCATACAATCCGAGGATGCTCCAGGGCAGGAACTCATGGCCCCAGAAATCATGAGGCAAGCCAACCTCTGAACCGCCGCAAGCCCCCGCACTGATGCACTGAAGTTAGTCTTTGGCCACCAGACTAGTGAACCATAGGTCATGGCCGGTCTCACCACTGCAACATACAGCCAGTGCAAAAGCCTAGGATGCAGTCCCCATGTAGTGCCAACCATTCGTCTGCAAGTCATGAGTGACCACTTACACCACTTTGGTTCAGTGCTCTGTTCATAAGTTCTCTGATCGTGTTGGTGAACTTACCAATAACCAGAATTGCAATGTCATCAGCGTAGCCCAAAGCTAGGACACCAGAATCATTGAGACGCCTGATGAGATCATCAGCTACGAGATTCCACAGCAGGGGGGAGAGAACCCCCCCCTGAGGGCAACCTCTTGTGGTTAGAGCGACTAATTCCTCACCTTGAAGTGAAAGAACCACTTTCCTGTTGCTCAGTAATGCCTCGGTCCAGCCGCATATAACTCCGCTAAGCCCATGGGCCCTAGCGGCATTCGCCACCGCATTCATGGAGGTGTTGTCGAAGGCCCCTTGGATGTCCAGAAAAGCACCCAGTGCTATCTCTCCGTCCTCCAGTGTCTTCTCTATCCTGCCTACAAGGTGATGGAGGGCAGACTCACATGACTTACCAGGAATGTAGGCATGCTGGTTCCTATGTAGTGGGTGATGCCTGAGAGCACCATCCCATACGTATCTTAGGATCAACTTCTCTAGAGTCTTCAACAGGAATGAAGACAGAGAGATAGGACGGAATGACTTTGGGTCCGTGTACCTTGCCTTGCCGGGCTTCGGAATGAAAACCACTCTAGAGCGACTACACACCGCTGGCACCCAGCCCAGAGCCAGACTGGCTCTGAAGAGCTTACACAGCAAAGGCAGAATTTCCTCAATCCCTTTCTGTAGACAGACAGGTCTGATGCCATCAGGGCCTGGTGACTTAAACGGACTGAGTGAATTAATAGCCCACCTGATCCTGCTGAACGTTACGATGCGCCCCGCCTCCATCCACCGGGTAATAGAGGCGCGATGGGAAGCATTCGTTGTGTCCAGTCCCTCAGATTGGTCGAGAACAACGCACCCTGGAAAATGCGTTCTGGCCATGAAATCCAAGACTTCATGGGGGTTGTGTAATGTCTTACCGTCAGGTTCCACTAGAGTTCCAAGGCAAGAAGAGTTGTCCTTAGCAAGGAGTTTGAACAACCTAGAGGTATCCTTAACACCTTCCAGATTGGTGCAAAAGTTTCTCCAGGAGAGTCTCTTGGCTCTCCTGACTGCGAGATTATATTCTGTCAACAAGCTATGATAGCGGTCCCAATTTTTACTACGCTTAGCTTTGCTGACGTTTGCTCTGACCTTCCTTCTCATGTTGGTCAGTTCAGAGGGCCCCCAATTCACTCTCCCTCCCCTGCCTTTCGAGAGCAGACAACACCCATCAAAGGCGGAGACTATCGTCTCCCCGAGACGGACCGCCACATGATCAAGATCCTGGCAGTCCCGAACTCTAGGAAACCAGCCTTCTAGTCCAGCTCTAAGAGAAGCAGAGAAGAGGTCCCAATTGGCTCGCCTCGGGTTCCTAAACGAAACCTTTTCAGGCAGAAAGTCCCCTACTTCAAAGAGGATATGCCTGTGATCAGAAAGTGAGGGTTCGGTAGAGACCCTCCAGTTGAGAATCTTACCCTCCAACCCCTCTGAATATAGCGTAAGATCAATAATAGAGCTACCTACGCGACTTACAAACGTTGGCTCTGAACCAACATTCGATATGAGGAGCACTAGATACAATAAAATCTAGTAGTGACTCACCTCTGGTGTTGGTCTTCTTACACCCCCAGACTCTGTCGTGGGCGTTAGAGTCGCATCCCACCACCAGTTGCGACCCGGATTCCCTCGCATACTCCACCAGAAGAGCAAGCTCGTGGGGAGCTCTCGGAGTGTCCCCGGTCATGTAGACTGATGCGAAGATCAGAGGTCTGCCGGTAGATCTGCAGTTGGTCCTCACCACCGCCTGATCCCTAGAGCAGAATTCCCACAGCGGCTCGCATCTGAGTCCGTTTTTGACCCAGACGCAAGCCCTCGGAGTATTAGTGCAGGCCGAGAATAACTGTCCCCTAGAGCCCCAAACCTGAGGTTTTGTCGCCCCTTACCCAAGGCTCTTGAATTAGGGCGTAATTAACAGCATGTTTAACTGAATGTTCACAGAAGACTGCCGAGGCAGCCTTACTGTGTTGGAGGTTTACCTGAATTACCTTTGTCATTGTCTTGAGCTGAGCCAGAGTTGGACCCCGAAAGCACCCTAAAGGAAACCTTCGTTGCAGCCAGGAAGGCCTTCCACCCCTGTTTGCTCAACACAAGTGCGCTGGCCTCGTCAATCACGAGGACAAGAGTCTGGAATTCGTCTTCCTGCCTCCTATTGACGATTCGCCAGTCTTTGGTGATAACACCTGGGTTCTGTTTCTGCAGACCCACGAAGACCCTCTTCGGATCTAAGTGCTCTACCTTGGGAAACAGTTTGTCTATTCTCAAGATTACCTTGACAGATCGGAGGAGGTCTTTATACTCTACAACCAACATATCGACCCCCTCGGGTACAGCAAGAGAGGCCGCCTTACCCTTCAGCCAGTCGCAGGTCACGTCGTTGCAGTAGACTGCAACCACTGCTCCTTTCTTCTGAAAGATCCTCGAAATCTGCAGAGGACCAACCTCTGAATCATCGTCGATCATGAGATCGCCGAGCTTGGCCTGTAACAAACAGCACTCCTCGTCCGTGAGCTTATCATCAGGATATGCCGCTGGAACGATCGCCAATTTCCTGGTGGTCAGCAAATCCTTGAAGGTCTCACCAGAAGTTGATGGTCCCGGAGGGGTCTTCTCCGGAGGGGTCTCGCTGGGCTTCTGCCTCTTGGGGTCCGGCCTACGCATGGGAGAAACTCCCGAGTTAGTCCCCTCCCCTTGAGGCACTCCACCAGATTGCCTCTTGCGCTTGGGGCGCTTGGTCACCTTCCTCCACTCAGCTGGCGGAAGCCACTCCCCAGTCGCCATATTCTTTTCTTTCAGAAGGCGCCTTCTCTCCGCTGGATGCGGTTGTTCCACTGCACTGGACTTGGGCATCCCCTCAGCACTAGAGCCGGGCGCCAGCACAATTGCGGCCCCTGACTCATCTGACTGAGAGGGTGTCTCAAGAAGAACCTGGACAGACACAGACACATCCTCCAGTTTTTCCTCCTTTGTCGGAAGAACCATCTTACCAGGCGGGTACCTCTCGGTGAGTGAGCTCCGCGCGAACGCTTTCACCTCACCCGACCCTGTCTCCATCTCCTGTGACATAACAACGTTAGTTGACAGCTGTGATTTGCCCTCCCCAGAATCCGCGGGCATGTCCTCCGAAGAGGAGTGGGATTGACTGCCGGATCAGCGACCCACCTGGGGAGATCCGTATCTTGATCATCAGCCATTTTATAACCACAAAACATCACAAGTTAGCAGTATGACGATGTCACTATCCATGCTGGACCCGTTCAAGGTTGCACCTCTCCTTGTCTCCGGCACGGTACTGTAACAGCTGCACACATATCTGTTACAGAAGCAGTGCGGTGGCCGGTCTAACGTACACCTACATCTCGCCCACCGCTAAACCAACCCGGGCAGATCTGTGTACACCTACACTACGCCCCATGGTCGGCACGTGAACCGCTGCAACCCAGTCCACGAGCACTTTATCGACCGCCAGGTCTAGATCCGCTGCCTTCAGCAAAACAGAGGCACCCCGTGTAGGCTGTGCGCATAGCACACAGTGGGCCAGCCGATAGACGGACAGGCCACTTCACAGCGGTCTTGCAGAGTCCCCTCACGCAAGCGTGAGGCATACACTTCTGCCTGGGGCGCTCTCGCTAACCCCTTACCTCCTTCTGAGAGATATTATGAGATTAAGAAATTACGTATTTAATTATGAAATTTTCATATTATTAACTGACCACAAATGTAAAACCAAAAATAATACTCTTGTACAAAATAAATGTATAAGAAAGTATGTACATTAGTAAACAAAATTAACTCCTGAATCTCACCAGTTCGTTGAACATGATGGATTTCAAACCTAAGTACGTTTTGATTCCAAATTCAGAGGAATGAGCCACTGGATGATTGGTCTTTTGCCAGTTAGTTGTCATTGAAACTCCAGATCGGCTAGATAGTAAGCAATTCTGAGTTTTAGACTGTGCGCAATACGGTTTCTTTTCGCATAAAATCCTGCTTTTCAACTCTCTTTTGCTACACAGCAAGCGATTCTGACCCTTAAATAGTGCGCAATACAGTCTCTTTTCGCATACAACTCAGCTTATCAAGTCGCTTTTAACAGAATAAGTGCATAGTATGGGATCCTTATGGGCTTCCAAGGAGAAACCCAATTGAGCTACAACAAAATTGGCGATCCATAAACCTTCTCCACGAAATTTTACCAATTTTCATGGCAAAATTTTCAAATATGTAATTTTTTAATGATGGCATTTATTAACAGATGACATTTATTTAGACACGAAATAAAAAGTAGGTACATAAACCTCCAAAACTGTAAAGTATCAAACTTGGCAATTAAATTGTTCATTTTGCACAGTATTTATTTAGGCCCATTTTAACAAATTGACGATTGATACAGAAGACAAATCATTGAATAACAAATCACATTGCTGAAGGAGAGTAAACCAACAGCTATAGCTTTAGAAATCCAATGTTTTAATTGTACATAATAAAAAAAAAACTTATTCCTCATAAGGTTAACATTATAAATTTAAAACGCTATAAAATGGAAACTAATTATTGAATTTATGGAAACTGAATATAGGTACCTAAATCATGACCGGAGCAGAGACGAATCCGAAAAATCAAAGATCATTAAAATCGGTCCATCTGTTCTAGAGTTATAATGTGCGTAACTAACACGACTTTGTTTTATATATTTAGATTATTAAGAAACTCAGAAAAATGCCATCAAGTCAGGTTGAAGTCTACGTCCTGAAAACCTCGATTTTTCTGTTTCTCATGGCAGCTTATTTATTTATACATCCCCCAATTTATTTCTTTAGAGAATAAGTGAATTGATATTACATTATTATTAAAAAACACATAATGATAAAACTTAAATGGTAAGTGGCTAAACCCTCTGTTGAACCTTAGTATCTACCATAACAAATAATGAATGACTAAATCAATGGAAACTCACTGAGAACGCAAGTCTGCTGCCACAGGAGTATTTTAGTGTAACTATTACTCAGTAAAGTAATAACATTGTAACTGTAATAATAAAAGAATGGATATTATTTTTCTAGATCATTGACCTGATAGACCATACAATAAGTCTTAATTTCTTCTAGGTAATTGCAAGTTGTCGTGGTCACTTTATCTACTAGTTCTCGCCATCTTACTATTGGTCGCTTGCTTCGCTCTGAGCTCAACCATCTCGAAGGTCAACTACTGCTGTTCAAGGTCATGTCACTGACTGCTGGTGGACCCATCCTCCAAATGACATCTCGAAACCTGTACGCAGCTGTAGTGGTTGACTTTTCATCATCATATCCCGCTCCATGGTCATGCCACTGATTGCTGGTAAATTCGTCCTCCAAAAGGTCAACTAATGTTGCCTAAAGTTCATCTGACTGAATTCACCCTTCGAATACCTGGAGGACAATATCAGGTGGTGAATACATTATACAAAAATACTAAACTGGCATTAATGTGTCTTCATTGTGCTCTTTGTTATACACTACCACCAAATGTATGTAAGCGCAAAGGGGTTTCTAAAGATTTTGTCCTATTTAAACTGACGTAAATCTCAAAAGTTCAGATCAATAGTCCTTGTCAAAAAATTCTCTAAAAGCCTTGATCTTTAAAGTCCCCGAATATAAACTACTTTGTGTACTCATGGTTGTTCATTATAAGACTGTTAAATTTGCCACAACCTGAATATCAAACTGTCCTTAATATCATGAAACGTTTTCGTCCCACAGCCAAGATTAGATATCCAACAAGTTGGAAACAAATACAATTATGATATCATTCCAATAAGGTAGGGCCTTGTTGGATTCTACAAATGTTAGATGTATACTCGTATCACCAAATGTGAGACCAGAACTGAGCAATTCTTGAAATTTATATTAGAGTTAGCAATAAAAGTAACTTGAAATATATGGGTGAAGCATAAAAGATAGAGCTGACACATTACTCTTTTTACGAGATTTGGAGATAACATATTTCAGGACGATTTGCATAGGTAAAATAAATGTCTTTATAACAAGGAGTTGAATGCTTCACCTGTTCAATTAATGATTTTTTGTTTAACCGAAGAATGTTTTAGCTATAAGGTCACGAGAAATTTTAAAATTAACATTTCATTGTAAACACAATACCTGTAGTTAATTACTTCATTCTAGAAAACTATAATTATTATAACTATTATTACCTATTATTATTATTATTAAATATCATTAACTGTAATTATTATAAATTACAATAAAAATATACCTTAAATTAGAATATTTTGATTTATAAATAATTAGAATAGATTTTATAAACAATATATCTTTAATAAAATTAACTATTGACCTGTTAATTAAAATATTTTTTGGTATTTGGTGTGTTTATGAGTATTTAAATAAAGATGGAGATTGAAAAACTGTATACTTTTCTTTCCTTTTAAAATTTGTATTTGTTATTTAGCTTTCATTATTCCCAAAAAAATAAAATAAAATCACTGTAGAAATAGTACGTAAAATCATTAACAAAAATATACGCCTCGTATATCAATTATATATGTATATATTTGTATGTATTTTAAATCTTTCATGGACATTATCACGAATCTTATTCACATGAGAAACTCGTAGTTCTGTACATGCTTCGCAAATCTGAAAAAGATATTCCTTGTGTATTGTAGAAAAATTATTACAATTATTGGTACTGATGTAGATCTTCTTTTCTTTTTCTAGAATTTTAAAGCCTATCTTTGAACCTTCTTTGTTTTCCATAGAGGTAAATTAAGTTAACTACATTCTTTGATTTGAAACATTTTAATTGTAATTTTTTACAACCCAGTACATTTTTAATTTTTCAAAAACCAATAACACAAATGAAATCAGCTTATGAATTTGGCAGAAACGTTGTCAGCTGTTTATTTAGTTGTGAAGTTGGCCGTGGACAAACCATTTGCAATACTATGAACGGGGTTTATATCTTTTTGTAAGGAATTTTTAAACCATCTGCCATCTAAAATACCTCCGTCACAGCAGACCTTCGTACTCAGTGAATTTCCACCTCAATAATATGGTAATAATAATGCAAGTATATGACAAGATTGATCAATCAATACCTGTTGGATAAATTAGAGTATTTGCCTATTCGCCGTAGCATCAACATGGGAAAGAGTATACAGGGTATCTGCTGTGAGGAACACATAAACTATGATTTTTTACCATAAATGTATGGATCCCAACCACATAAAGTTAAATACAAAGATTAATACACGTCTCTACCAAATTTGATCTCGATCAGACCATTTTTACGAGAGTTATCGTGTTCACACACACACACACACACACACACACACACACACACACACACACACACACACACACACACACACACACGCACACACACACACACGTGAACACGTTAACTCTCGTAAAAGAGAGAGAGTGGTAGAGACTTGTATTCCTACATTTGCTCGGACGAGTTTGTGAACCATACATATCGGTTAATGGGAACGGGTAGTTTGAGGGGGGGGGTTTGTACTAAAAAATTGAGTTTTTTGGTTTTTTACATGTAATTTTAAAAAACTTTAAATTTTATCTTTGACCATTAAAATTAGCTTAAAAAACTACACAATTTAGTTCCTTAAAGTTTTTCTCTATCTCCAACGGCTACCGAGATATTAAAAAATCTAAACACAGTGCGTTGTATTTTGGGGGTCCAATTTTAATCTTATGGAGGATAAGGAAAAATTAACATATCACTTATCAATCAATATTTATGGATAAAACTTTAAATTTAGCTTCATGTGGTTGAGATCCATCTATTTATGCTTCAAAATCATAGTTTATGTATTTATCATGGCAGCTAACCTGCATACTCTTTTCACATGTTAGTCATTTAGGGAATAGGTAAACTCCTTTATTTATGGACAGATGTTGATGAAACTTAGTATAATTGGTCAAAATAAAAAATTGTTTATGTTAGAAATGCCTACTTTCAGTGTTCCTCACAGCAGCATACCTGCACACTCTTTCCCATGTTAATCTTAAGGAGAATAGGCAAATAATTCTCATGTTTATGGACAGATTTTTATAAAACTTGTCATATATTATTATTATTATTATTATATCATTGATTTAGAAATTCGCTGAGTACGCAGGTCTGCTGCGACGGGGGTATTTAAATTTGGCGGAATTGACATTTTTAAGTTGACAGCCCTATTGGAAAATGGT
Organism: Nephotettix cincticeps; assembly: GCA_023375725.1. NCBI lineage: Eukaryota > Metazoa > Arthropoda > Insecta > Hemiptera > Cicadellidae > Nephotettix > Nephotettix cincticeps. The sequence continues at coordinate 68,252 of JAGISJ010000036.1, forward strand.
GGATATCTTCAAAAATTATTTCGAAAGTGTATTCCAAAATAAAACTTAAAATTGAGCAAGTTCCTAATTTAAAGTGTCCTTCGGGATTCCAATAAAAACACTTGGCCAACTTATTGTGACTTTAAATTTTTAAATCACGATATTAAAATGGTGGCTACTGGATCAGGTCAAAACTTCATATCAAAGAAATATAAACTTCAAGTCCACGTAACTTCTAAACCATTAGAGATATTGACAAAACTAAATTACAAAAATGTTTTTATAGAGTAGAATCCAAAAACAAAATAAAATACCCCCGTCGCAGCAGACCTGCGTACTCAGCGAATTTCCAAATCAATAATATAATAATAATATATGAAAAGTTTGGTCAAAATCTGTCTATAAACATGAGAATCATTTTCCTATTCTCCATAAGATTAACATGGGAAAGAGTGAGCAGGTTTGCTGCTATGAGGAACACTGAGAGTAGGCACTTATACCATCAAAAATTTTTATTTATGACATTTATACTAACTTTCATCAACATCTGTCCATAAATAAAGGAGTTTGCCTATTCTCCATATGATTAACGTGGGAAAAGAGTATGCAGGTTTGCTGCTACGATAAACACATAATCTATGATTTTTTAGCATAAACTTATGGGTCCCAACCACATAAAGCTAAATATAAAATAATAAAAAATAAATAATAAAATAAAATATCAAGTTTTATCCAAAAATATTGGTTAATAAGTGAAATATTAACTTTTCTTTATCCTCCATAAGATTAACATTGGAGCCTTAAAATACAACGTACTGTGTTTAGATTTTTTTATATCTCGGTAACCGTTAGAGATAGAGAAAAACTTTAAGGAACTAAATTGTGTAGTTTATTAAGCTGATTCGAATGGTGAAATATAAAATTAGAAATATTTAAAAAAAATTCCATTTTTGGGTACAAAACCCCCTCAAACTACCCGTTCCCATTGACCAATATGTCTGTCTGGTTTACGAACTCGTCCGAGCATTTGTAGGAATACACGTCTCTACCAAATTTGGTCTTGATCGGACCATTTTTACGAGAGTTATCGTGTTCACACACACACACACACACACACACACACACACACACACACACACACACACACACACACACACAATATATATATATATATATATATATAAATTATAACGACTATTGTTTTGGACTCTGGGCACCTAAAGAAGAAAAAATAACATGGTTCCGGGCTTAAGTCTTACCATGAGACCTACGGTAATAGTTTCTTTTCTATGGGAAATTCGCTAAAAGGGTGTTCCACAAGACATTTTTAATTTAACCACTATTTTGGAAAATATCGACCATATTGAAAAAATCTGAAATTATATTCCTGAAACTTGAAATTGAGCAAGTTCCAATTTTAAAGTCTGGTGCTAAGTCGTGTGATTGAAAAGTTAGCTATTGAATCACTTTAAAAAGCTCTTTCGGAATAGCATTACATAATCTTTCTGAAATGGCGATCTAACGGGGTATTTTAAGTTAAGTTGTTTAAATAATTTCAATAATGACATATAGATTAGACAACGTAATACTAAATTCATAGGTACAGAACTTGTAAACATTTGTTAAGCTAGTTAATTAAGATAAGTCTTAGGTTTTGTTATTGATTAAAATTTAATTTGACTTAATGTGTTATTAATTAAAAAAGTTAAATCACATTTTTTCATTAATTTCATTTCTAAATTTTAATGAGGACAAAAGTATTTTTTATAAACTGTTTCAATGTTTTAACATACAACCCAAAGGTATGTACATACGTATAATATGTAATACAGACCAATTAATACAGTTTAAAATAAATCAAACAATGCAAAATGAAAATGGTAATCAGAGTCCAATCATCTCACGGGCAGACTGATTGTAACACAGGGAGAGTCATAATCACATGATTATGACTCTCCCTGTGTTACAATCAGTCTGCCCGTGAGATGATTGGACTCTGATTGACAAACCACACATGTGGTTTGTCTTCAATTCCCTCGCATAAATTTACAAAATCTACTTCATTATAATTTGACAAAAATTTGCAGCATTATTGAATGTCTGCTATTATAGTGCTACAAACAAGTACAATATGGGCTGGTTGAACAGCATGGATAATACGCAAACTCATATACGCGCGCGCGTGCGCTCACACACACACACACACACACACACACAAGTTGGGATTCATACGTTTAAGATAAAAAATCATATTTTATATGTTTCTCTTAGCAGCAAACCTGCATACTCTTTCCCATGTTAATCTTATGGAGAATAGGCAAACCCCTTTATTTATGTCAAGATAATAATAAAAAACTTGGTATATGGTAAGATTAAAAATAGTTTATGGTAAAAATGCCTACTTTTATTGTTCCTCAAAGCAGCAAACCTGCATACTCTTTCCCGTGTTAATGTTACGGAGAATAGGCAAATACTCTTAATTTATCATTATCAACAGGTATGAAAGAAAGAAATGGAATATTTATTAAAATCATATTTTAATTATTTAAATAAATAATACTCTTATTACTTTTAGACACCGACATTATAAAAATGGTTATATCAAAACGTAACATTTAGCATCAACAAATGGCACATGCATGAAGATAAAAAAGATTCATAAATTAAGATTTTTTAAACAAATGAAAACATTTGAAGAAGAATTAAAGGCCACAATTGAAATTATACTGATTCATTTTAAGAAAACAGGAGATTGGCAATGGATGTTTTAAAAATAAAAAGATAAAAAACATTCATAAGGACAGTAAATCCATATACAAAACAGTAATCAATGAAAAATAGAAATGTAATTGATAATAATTATTTCATGAAAATATTCAAAACCAATTTTATCTCAGAGCTTCTTTATATACCACGTGAGTGTGTCTACGTGGTGCGTGTATGTGAAGATGTGCTGGAGATCTCACTCGCGAACATGCCACGTACAATTGTCCGTGAGAAAACTATGTGCCTCGCTTAGCACAATTCCAGCAGTAGGTAGAGTTTGGCCTTGCGATTTTTTTTATCGTCATAGCGAAACACGTAGACACAGGAAACTGCAGACGTTTAAATTTAAACGGGTAGTTTCTCGGGATCAGGGGAATTCGAGGGACAAACACGAAATCTCCTACACCACAGCCCGTAAGAATTGCTGCTTCGATGACGTTTCGCTGACTCCGAACTCGAAGCCGTTCCATTGCACAATTTTGCAAGTTTCTGAGGAGCATTAGTGGAACGCCAATTTTAAGCTTGAGCTCATGGGCAGGTAGTCCTGGCAGGCACTGTAACCGAGTCAAGAAATTATTGGATAGTTCTTTACAGACAAGTAAGTGTGTTCTTCACTGTGGAATATTGTCTGACTCAACGTCCTCATTATCTTGTATAGACAATGAAAGCCTTCGTCTTTTTGCTCTTTATGACCTCTTTTTTGCGTAGTATGATTGACAAATCAAAACACTTACTTTTCAATCAATAACAACTTTTAACAACCATTGACAAACAGCTGTGCACATATCAAATTAAATACAGTGAACCATCGAAAATATATTTATGATTTAATCAACTTTATTATACGTACTTTACTTTATACTTTTAACTGAAATGGCGACCTACCCAGGTAGGTATTTTAAGCCAAGTATGAATGAGGAATGAATGTAGGATGATTGTGACGCGATCTTGTAGTCTTGTTACTGACTAAGGCTGACATGTTTCTTAGACAGGACTGTTAATTAATAGCCCAACAGCCGATGGCAACTAATGGACCTACAGTTTAACGTGGAATCCGAACCACGGCCTCTGAATTACGAATTGGTCTAATTATGAGGATGGTCTTTGTAGATTAACGTAGTATTCAATAGTGCGGACAGTCGTATAAGTATATTATTAGAAATTTACTGAGGAAATATACTTATTAAAGTAATATGAAAATGAATTTTTGGGCAATATATAAAAAAGGAAAAACAACGATAAGAATATAAATAAATATTAGTTATTATGAAGTAAGTGTCTATAAGACGGCGAGATTCAAATGTGAGAGTAAAGACAAAATTTCTGATTCACACATTTATTATTTAGGGCTGATAATATTAAAATATGTTGGATACTCCCGATTAACCAAGGTAACAAAATCCCAGTCCATCTGGGATACACAAACGAATAATTTACGCTTGTTAATTATGGTTTATTAGCCTAATTATTATTTATTATATTAATAAGCTAGGTTCATCATGATACCGGATAATCGAGAATTTTTCCTCGTTTACTTTATTGCTGTGATTACCGGTACTCAATAACACCATTCACTCATGGCACATATCCTACGTACATATATTCGTCCACTCATCACGCATATCCAGATGACGTAAACTCGTCACAACACAACACAAAATACGTTTCAGTAGGATAAGAACTGTATACGTAAAGTATTTTTATTATAAATGATTTAAAATTTGTTATCTCAGCCTGTCCTTTGTTCGAGTTGTAGAATTCAGTTTAAAGAGGAAATATATTATCATACCAAAATGTAAACCTGAAATTCTAAACAAATCAATACAAAGAAAATAAATCAATACCCAGGTTTGTTATTTAGCATTACTTTACAATTAAATAGATTAGAACATTTATACCATTATTATAATTAGTTATACGTTAAAATAACTTTTAATGTAGTATGAGTATATAGTAGTATTTAATATAGTAGAAGAGTAAAACTCTAATTTTATTTAAACAGATTTTTTTACATATATGTTTACAACAAAACAAACAAATAAATATTGATATTAATTTAACAGACGGTTATTTATTTATCTTAAAACTTATAAAAAATGTAGATAATATCGCTAGAATCCGTGATTTTGAGAGATCAGTATTTTATTTTAATAGGTTGTGGGTCACTTTAAAGTAAACAAAAACCTTTGCCAAAAGATATAGACTAACGAAAATAAGTTTCATCATAAACTTTTTCTTCGGTGTTCTTTTTCATGGTGAAGCGTTACAATTAGACCTTGTTTAGCATTATAGAAATATAGACTCCCAGGTAGACAGACCGAAATGAGATAAGACCCATTTAATCTTTTTCGGGGTATGTAAGGTAAAAATGACAAAGCTTATCATAATTTCAAGCAAATTACAGACAAATATTTTGTTTAACCAGAGATGTTTTTTATCTTAGACTAGCTGACCCAGCGAACTTCGTAACGCCTAACAGTAAATACGTGTTAACATTCAGATTGGCCATGTTCTGAAGTAGAATAGCATTACGACTTCGTTGTGAAAAATTAGTTATTCTGGGTTGCGGCATAGTTAATAACAATACTGAAACGATAAGATATATTAATAACATTCCCAAAAAAACAAATAAATCTGAGTGGACTGATTCACAATTTTTCTAATCCAACCTAAAACCAAACAACACCTAACTGTAATACAGCTTTTATAGGAAATATATACAACAGCTGATTATTATAACAAACGTAATATGTATAAACATCATAATTATTTTTTATTTGGCCGGCATAATTATAAACACGCGACTTTTAATCAGACAGAAAATAAACATAATCCCCAAAACCCGTATACTATTAATGTATTGAATAAATTTGTTCATTTTGTACAGTACACATTTACTTCATAGTTTTACATCAATGAATGATTCAGATGGCATTGGATAGTAAAGCATATTGTTAATGGGAACTAAAAAAAACAGCTGTAGCTTAAGAAATCATATGTTTTTATTGTAGAACATTAATTGTAAACAAACTTAGTCTCCATAAGTTCAACATTATAAATTTAAAACGCTATAAAATGGAAACTAATTGAGTTTATGGAAACTGAATATGCCTAAAGCATGACCGGAGCAGAGACGAATCCAAAAAATCAAAGATCATTAAAATCTGTCCAGCCGTTCTCGAATTATAATGCGTGTAACTAACACGACTTTGTTTTATATATTTAGATTACAAGATATTTTGTATTTCACACATAGGCCCTACTATACCATATTGATAATACTCGTGTTGCTAAAGATATCAACAACTGGGGGTTTCCTCTATCATCAAGCCACCAGCACTCAAGCTCACCTTAACTTTAATACCATTTCAACTGTAACCTGTCGCTTAATTCCAAGACTTACATCGAAACCCACTTTGCCTTCTTGTTCTGATTAAATATGAACACCCTCTTACTTATCTCCCTCCTACCAGATTGAATAATTTCCCACCGAGAAAATCTATTTCGTAACCTTATTCATCAAGGTACATCTCTTTACAATTCTCTGATATATTGTGTAATTAGTAATCAGTATGATATTGCGTATTTATATTTTTTGCTTGAATTTATTTCTGAATTTTTCGTATTTTACATTGGATTTCAGAATATGAAGTTGCTGATGTTTTAATAACGACGTTTAAACAGCCAATACAGCATTTTTTAACAAAAGAATTGCACATGCACATCATGCAATTTTATATGCCCCGAACGGTTCATGTTGAAATTAATAATAATAATTCAATGAGTGAAATTAAAATTTTATCATAAAGCAATCCTTAGGATGAAATCAGCATTAGTAATCACAGGGGTGATTTAAAAACTTTTACTTAAAAATAAAATATTCAAACTTAACTAGCGTACCTGGCGCACGAAATCGTGCGCTGTCAAGGAGACAATCTGTCCACCAATAACTATGTTTAGAAACTAAGTTTAGATTTTCCCAATAGATTTTCATTTTGGTTATGTTTTGGTTTTATGCAAATAAAAACTGGTGTTTTATTGCCAGCCGTACGATGATGTCGTCAATAAACGAAAAAATGTTTGTATTTACTTCCCTGTGGGAAATAGGTTAGATCATGGATATGTCTAAAGTGAATGCTTTCAGTTCATCTAAACAGCTGTTCTTATTCTTTTATATTTAAAATTCAATACAATAGTCCTGGTGGTTTCTATGGAAACCTGTTACATGTTTTCCATCTTACAAATCATCACCCCCCTCCAGAGCTAAGACATATCCATGTCAAAAGAAAGAACCATGTTTAACTGTCAGATTTGATTTGTTTATTTAACCACTTCCTTAAATAAACAGCTGATTTCTCGATCGTCGGTGTTTACCTCCAGATTAAGTTTATGGGGAAAATCGCGACTTTGACCCCATTATTTTCCATGACCACGGTGAATTTTCAAAATTGTTTTAATTGATGGCAAAACTACATGCTAAGACCTTTATAACGACACCTTGGACATGGTTATTGGTAGAACCACCGCTCCAAAACAATTATCACAAAAATAGGCCTAGTGTATTAAATATATATATATATATATATATATATATATATATATATATATATATATATATATATATAAGATAAATTAACTCAATATATTCATATATTTTATAATATATGAAATTATTATTTGTTGATTAAATAAGTCCGTAACTCCGTAACTGGTTGACTGCAACAATATGTATGAATTTGGTAAGCTTCATGGTTTGCTAGAAACTATATTTAACATTTCGGAAATATAGGGTTATACATTACACAAGTACATCTTTCATGATCCCGTTTTGGAACAAATTTTATAATGTTCATTTTTAAACATTTTGTAATCATGCACTATAATTTAAGGTTTTGATTAGTAATTAAATAGTAAATCAAAGGATTTCTAACCACTATTGTTAAAATATTTTTATTTATTTACTAAATACTCATGGGTTTACATTAGCTCTGCCCCACCAAGCTAAGCATACTTGTCAATGTGGTGTATATTTAACAAAATCAATTTCAAAAGAATAATTTTAAAGTAATATCTTTATATTAAATTTCTTTCTTAAGTCCAAAAACTAAGTACATTGTGGCTGGCCAACAAGGGAGAAAATCTTTTAACACTGATTTTGATTCAAGTAATTGGAACCAAACAACAACTATTTAAACAGCTACCGTAACAACTTATAAAAAATAACTGACAACGATTATTAGAAAATTTAACAATAGAACATTAGAACATTAGACGACTTCAGAACATAGCCAATTTTAAAGTTAACATGTATTTACTGTTAGGCGTTACGAAGTTCGTCGGGTCAGCTAGTTGTCTTTAAATTAATTTCACCTTTTTTTATTTCTTTTTAATTATTTAAGTTACTTAATAGGCAATGATATCAATAGTAACAACACTCTTGATTTTGATTTTATAATTACAATATTTATTGAGGTAGACAAAAGTGACGCTAGCCTATTGAATCAGGATGACGACAATGCTTCTATTAGAAGAATGATAAATAGCTAGGCTAGGACTATTATGGAATATTTCAATATAGCCTTTTTAATAAATTTATAATAACATGGATCTTATAGCAGGGTTTGGGTGTTCGTGCTGCCCTAAATAACGTTTCATTATTCCAATACTAGAATACGAGCAAGGTTTGTACTGTGGACTCCCTCTTATCTGGACACCTCGGGACCGGACCCCAGTCCGGATTAAAAAAATTCCGGCACTATACGATGGTTTTATATATTTATACATAAAATTACAACCTGTACTAACTAGCGTACAGTATCGATATAAATCACATTTTAAGACAATTTTAAAGCGTTCTTTCCCAAACATTACAGGTTTTAGTTTGTTGGACCGTAGTTTTTGTGACGTCAATAAATTAAATGTGTCACCTTAAATAGGAATTATCGTAAAATTATAAGGCACCTCAAACTGAACCTTTACAACAATATATACAGTATGAAAAAACAGAACTTTAACTTTATATTAATAATATTATCTCAAAATTATTTACTATAACCTAAGAAGAATAAAAATCTTGGCTTTAAAATGCCGTACATATTAAAATTAATCTGTTATTTACTTCTGCTCTTTCACTTAAACTATTTTCTTGAACGCATAATCACGCCATTTCCTTATAAACATTACATCCACAGCTGACTCTATATCTGTTGCTCGACGTATAGCAACTGCGTAGGCGTAGAGCAACTGGCGACTGGCGACGTTGTTGCCAGTTCCTGTGTCCCATCCCCATTAGTCAAAATTCCCACGCCGACGTTGCCATTTCTCATTTCTAAAGATGCGTATCGAACCCAATTGTAAACTGAACTGATGTTTGTGATGTTATTTATTTATATTTAGTCCGGAAATAAAAAAAAAACACTTTCAATCCTGTCGATTCCTGCCATGAGAAACGCGACCGCACGCTGACGACAAATTTTCAGGAAGTAGTCCGGTCCATCCGACGTCCGAATTATCCGTCCGACTAGAGGGAGTCGACAGTTTATTTATTTGCACACGGATCTCGAAAACGGCTCTAACGATTTTCTTTAAATTTTGGAAATAACTAATTTCTGATTAGAAAATGAGTTATAGATAGGTATATTGTCCAGGAAAATTTAGGATACAAAGCCCAGCACCCTGAGGCCCAGCATTCAAGCGAGGGCCAACCGTCGCAACCCTGAGGTTCTTGGCCCATGGCACATGGCTTTGGTCCATAGCGTCCCAGGGGCTGCTGGCTCCTGACGCCGCATCAAGGAGAGCACATCTGCATTCTAAATCTGCCCCGCGACAAAACAGAGGCACTCTTAGGAATTTAGAATACTATAAATATTTTTCCTAAGTTTTAATAGAAACAACAACATTTTAAGGATACCTGACATATCTGAGCACTCACATACAAAATCCGCTTCGCTTGTCACTGACTGATATTTTAATACGCTATTCGATCTCTAAACCTCGCTGTCAGTTTGACACGTTTAATCTTGTCTGTTCCGTCGGTTATCGACAAAACGTCCGGTCACGTTGCATGCGTTGATTGAGGTATATTGGGTTTCCCTAGTTGGGAAATGTATTCTTATGGCTTCATTCCCAACGACATATTAACATTAAACAAAGTCGAAGAAAAATCAAAACGAACTTTAATACACACAGAATCCTTGAAAAAGGTGTAAATTAGACATTTAAATCTTATTTAATAGTTATGTCTACATATGATGTGACCAAACATATTTAATATGTTTTCACATTCTCACATTCAATAAAAATACAATTAAATAAAAACTTCTTAAAACACTTTAAAAATAACATATCAAAATACTTTAAAACACTGAAAATAAAATTTTTGGTGAACCAAACCTCTGTTGGAAAAAATTGTGAACAGTAAACATCAAACGAATAATTTAATACGCCTGAAAACCAACAATACTCTATAAAACAAACAATATTACTGACACCTGATCATTCAGTAAAGTCACAGTACAGACTTAGCAAATGATTCCATGCGAATTACTGTAACACCAATTACTATCATAAATATATTCTGAAATGATTTACAATCGAAATGTGTAGGAGCCACCTGAAGCGGTATAAAGATATTGTATATACAATATTTGTTTAATAAAGTCGGGAACAAACTTCAAGGGATGATAGTACTAATCAAAATTAACAAAAAAAAACTATAAACAAATGTCGAAAAATACTTCGTTTACCCGCTAGCAGCCATTTTGTATTTTATACAAAAATGACTCTATCTCAAGAACTATTTAAGATACAGAAACCAATCCTTGCAAACATCTTAATTGGATAAAGAAAATAATCTTTTCAAAGTATCATTTAGTTTCCTTTTATATTTCAAAAATGGCGGTGTTTAACAATATTTTAATTTTAATAACAACGAAACCATTAACTTAATAAAATTTCTTCAGGAAAAGATTGGAATTTCAATTTAAAATCTGACGATACCTTGTTAAACTAAATCCGTCTACTGATAAGCGAGAAAATGCACTTTTAATGTTAACTTACAGAGTCCATGCGCCACCTCGTAATGGCTATGTTCCTCAGGGGCTAGGTATTCGCCTCGTAATAGCTATGTACCTCAGGAGATAGGTATTTGCCTTGTAATAGCTATGTACCTCAAGGTCTAGGTATTCGCCTCGTAATGGCTATGTACGTCAGGGGTTAGGTGTTCACCTCGTAATGGGTATGTAGCTCAGGGGTTAGGTGTTCGCCTCGTAATGGCTATGTACGTCAGGGGTTAGGTGTTCGCCTCGTAATGGCTATGTACGTCAGGGGTTAGGTGTTCACCTCGTAATGGCTATGTACGTCAGGGGTTACGTGTTCGCCTCGTAATGGCTATGTACGTCAGGGGTTAGGTGTTCACCTCGTAATGGGTATGTAGCTCAGGGGTTAGGTGTTCACCTCGTAATGGCTATGTACGTCAGGGGTTAGGTGTTCACCCCGTAATAGGTATGTAGCTCAGGGGTTAGGTGTTCGCCACGTAATGGCTATGTACGTCAGGGGTTAGGTGTTCGCCACGTAATGGCTATGTACGTCAGGGGTTAGGTGTGTTACAGATTGATATATCGATTATGCTACGTGTGGCTATCGATACTTGTATCACTATCGATATCTATTATTGAAGTCGATATTTTTCTTCTTAGTTGACTGTGCGTTCGTGGAATAACCTAAAAATGTAATTCTCTTGTACTGATGTTTAAATAAATATAATATGTATGTAATATTAGTATTTTCTTTGAGTTAATCCCATAATAGGTTATGGGCCCAGAAAGTTAAAAAAAAATGAAAATTCAAAAGAATTTAGTGAGAATATGGTAGGTTCGGAAAAAGTGACAACGTGGTCGCGATCAGTATAAGTTAACCGTATACGAGTTTAGTCCGGAAGTAATAAGTAAATTGTTATTGTGTATTTTTGCTAACGAAATCGAGAGTAAAGATGTCGGGAGTAAATATTTGTGTACCGGTATTAACGGGAACGAACTTCAACAACTGGAAGTTTAGAATTCGTTCACTTCTAGAGAAGGAACAGTTAGTTAGTGTGTTGGAAAGTGAACCGCCAGATGACGACAAAAAGAAAGACTTCCTAATCAAAGATGCTAAAGCAAAAGCAATACTGATACAAGGTGTAAGTGACAAACATCTAGACATTATCAAAGATGCAACGACTTCAAAACAAATGCTAGAAGCTCTGCAATCAGTGTTTGTACGTTCGAGTGCATTTGGTAAACTAGCATTGTGGAGAAAATTAATGAATCTGAAATGTGGTAATAGAGACTCTCTAGAAGACCATTTCTTGAAATTTGACACTATAACTCGTGAGTTGGAGGATTTGGGATCAAAAATTGAAGAATCAGACAAGGTATGTCATCTTCTTCTCACACTTGGTAAGGACTATGATACAGTTATTACGGCCTTAGAGACTCAACAGGATGTAAAATTTGATTTTGTAGGCTAAAAGCTAGACTGTTGGACGAAGAAATCAAATTAAAAACAAAACAGTCAATCAAGACTTCAGAACAAGAAGTAAGCTTCAAAGCATCCAACAATGGAAACAGCAACAGTTGTTTTGGCTGTGGTGATAAAAATCACTACATTGCACAGTGTCCTAAGAAAACAGCCTTTCAAGGAGGAAGAAGAGGCAATAGTGGTAATTATTTTCGAGGAGGAAGAGGTAAGAATGGAAATTTCAATAGAAGAGGAGACAAAGCCGCAGGCCTATCAAACTTTGCGCAAGAGTCGGAAATTTCATTCATAGCTTCAAAAAACAAAGAAATGTCAGGTGATGAAGAGTTTACTATCGACTCTGGAGCCAGTGATCACATGTTAAGAGAAATTTTGAAAGGTGATATGTTTGAAATAAGTAAACTTGATAAGCCAGTAACTATCTACATTGCAAATGGTGAACAAATGAGAGCAACCGAAAAAGGAAAAATAAGAATCACATGTCAAATTAGGATAATAGTAATTGAAGCACTCATAGTTCCAGGTCTGCAACATAATTTGTTAGCATTAAATAAACTTGTTTCAAAAAATTTAAAGGTAACTTTTGACAAGAGGAGTATGACGATTTTTGGACCAACCTTTAAAATATCATGTGACAATGTGAAAGGAATCTATGTACTAAGAGGAAATATTATCAAGGAAAACAAAGCGAAGTGTCTTACTGTTCAATCCACTAATGTAGAAAATCTGTGGCATCGACGCTTGGGTCACTTAAACAACGAAAGTTTACGTCAGTTAGGACTGCCTTCAACAAAAGAACCATGTGAAGTGTGAATTGAAGGGAAGGCGACCAGACAGCCTTTCTACGAAAGGAAGAAAACCACTAAATGTATTGGTGAATTGATTCATACAGACATTTGTGGACCGGTTAATCCGATGACTCAAGATGGTGAAAGATATTTTCAGGTAATAATTGATGACTTCTCAAATTTTGTAATAGTTCGATTATTAAAATCAAAGAATGAAGCAGAGAATAATTTGATTGAATATGTAAAGGAAATGGAACGACAACAAGAAATTAAAGTAAAGAAAATTAGAATGGACAATGGTGGTGAGTTCAAATCAAATTCATTTTAAAGATTTGCTCAAATGAAAGGAATAAAACTTGAATATACCATGAGCTACAGTCCCCAGAGCAATGGAAAATCAGAGAGAATGAATAGAACTTTAATGAACCGAGTAAGAACCAAGTTAATTGAATCAGGTGCTCCAAAATTTCTATGGGGTGAAGCTATTAAATGTAGCGCCTATGAGTTAAACAGAAGTCCGTCTAATTCATTGGAAAAAGGGGAAACGCCATCTCTCCTTTGGAATGGCAGACAAGATACATCAAAATTGAGAATTTTTGGATGTAGGGCTTCGTACACAGTAGTTCCAAAATTGAACAAATTGGATTCAAGAGCAAAACCTGCTTGTATGATAGGTTATTGTGGAGGTGGGTATCGACTGTGGATACCAATAGAAAGTAAAGTGATAAGATCAAGAGATGTCAAATTCGATGAAAGAAAATTTGAATTTAAGGAAAGGAGTGATTTGACACAAATGAATGAAATTACTGATTGTGACGACCAACAAGACAAAGAAGAAAAGAGCAAGGAGGAAATGAACGTAAAAGAAGATAACGATGAAGAAGAAATGAGTGAAACAGAAATTGATTACACCCAACAACAACGAGAAGACTCTGGATTAAGATCAAAGAGAAAAATCACAACACCAAGTTATCTTCAAGACTACGAACTCTACTCAGCATTTAGTATGTTAACAAAAACAGAAGAACCTACAACTTATGAAGAAGCAATGAAGATTCCCGAATGGAAAGACGCTATCAAGAAGGAACTAGAATCACACGAGAATCTAGGAACTTGGAGTCCATCTCAACTACCTGAAGGAAAAGTAGCAGTCGACACAAAATGGGTATTTCGATCTAAAGAAGATGGCAGTAAGAAGGCGAGACTTGTAGCAAAAGGTTTCCAGCTTCAAGATGACGAATCCAGCCAATTCTCCTATGCTCCAGTGTGCAGGATGACTACTCTCAGGATCCTGATATCGCAAGCGGTAAGAAATGATTGGAAAATAAGGCAAGTTGATGTACCGACAGCTTTTCTAAATAGTACTTTGAAAGAAGAAATCTACATTAAAAAACCTAAAGGACTAAATTGTTTGGATAAAGTATTTAAGTTAAATCGTGCTTTGTATGGGCTTAAAATATCACCAAAATGTTAAAATGACAAATTCAATGAAATTATGACGATTAATGGTTTTACTAGGTCACAACATGATTATTGTTTGTATTATAGTGATGACGTTTATCTTTTGCTTTTTGTAGATGATGCCTTAATTACAGGTAAAACTGAAAAAGTTGAAAATCTCATAAATATGTTGTACAAAATTTTCAAAGTTAATGATATGGGTGAGGTAAATATGTTCTTAGGGATGCAATTTGGTAGAACAAAAGACAGTTTGATAATAAATCAGAACAAGATAATTGACAAATTATTGAAAGAATTTAATATGGAAGAATGTCGAGGTGTAACTACTCCTATGGAAGTTGGATTCAAATTAGATGAATCAAATATGATAATTGATGTTCCATATAGACAGTTAGTATGTAGTTTGATGTATATAGCAGTAATGACTAGACCAGATCTATCATTTGCAGTTTCTGTTTTAAGCAGAGTATTAGACAAACCTACTGCTCAAACTTGGCAAGCTGCCAAAAGAGTTTTAAGATATCTCAGTGCTACTAAAGAAAAGGGATTAAGATTTGGCAAAAATGAGGGGAAATTAATTAGTTATTCAGATGCTGATTGGGCAGGTGACACAGTGTCACGAAAAAGTGTCAGTGGATTTTTTGCGTCTGATGGGTCAAATCCCATTGCTTGGTTTTCAAAGAAACAACAATGTGTAGCTATTTCCACTATGGAAGCTGAATATTGTGCTGTATCGGCAGCAGCATAAGAACTAATAAATTTAAAAGGGATTCTATGCGAATTTGATAAGAAACTATACAGTAAGAAATTCCTGATTAAAGTTGATAACAGTAGTGGAATTTCATTGATAAAGACTTACGAAAACTCAAAGAGAGCTAAGCATATTGACATAAAAATGCATTTCATTAAAGACCTGTACTCAAAGGATATTGCTAATCTAATCTAATCTAATCTAATTGTTGATGTTGAATATGTAGAGTCAAATTTGAATGTAGCAGACATTCTAACGAAACCTTTGAACAAGGAAAAGTTTTCAAAACATAGAAGCGTTATTCTTAACAATAGTATTGAATGATTTGTAATACCATATTTTATCCAACATGATTGTTTATTTTGTTTATCCTCTGAAATATGATTCTTGATGTATGCATTTGATTTAATTGTTTTCATGTATATGAATGATTGATAAGCGATTGAAAGTTTATTTTTGCTCTGTTTATTTTATTTACGTAAATGTTTTTGACATAAAGTTTAGTTATGTTTGTTTTAATAAACTATCAATTGAGGGGGGTTGTTACAGATTGATATATCGATTATGCTATGTGTGGCTATCGATACTTGTATCACTATCGATATCTATTATTGAAGTCGATATTTTTCTTCTTAGTTGACTGTGCGTTCGTGGAATAACCTAAAAATGTAATTCTCTTGTACTGATGTTTAAATAAATATAATATGTATATAATATTAGTATTTTCTTTGAGTTAATCCCATAATAAGGTGTTCACCTTGTAATGGCTATGTAGCTCAGGGATTTGGTGTTCACCTCGTAATGGCTATGTAGCTCATGGATTAGGGGTTTGCCTCGTAAAGGCAATATAGGTTAGGAGTTACGTGTTTGCCTCGTAATCGCTATGTATCTCAGGGGCTACGTATTCGCCTCGTAATCGCTATGTACATCAGGAGTTAGGTAATCGCTATGTACCTCAGAGGTTAGGTGTTCGCCTCGTAATCGCTATGTACCTCAGGGGATCAGTGTTCACCTCGTAATGTCTATGTAGCTCAGAGGTTAGGTGTTCGCCTTCAATGGCTATGTAGCTCAGGGGTTAGGGGTTCGCCTCGTAAAGGCAATGTAGGTTAGGAGTTAGGTGTTTGCCTCGTAATCACTATGTACCTCAGGGGCTAGGTATTCGCCTCGTAAACGCTATGTAGCTCAGGAGTTAGGTGTTTGCTTCGTAATCGCTATGTACCTCAGGGGCTAGGTATTTGCCTCTTAATCACTATGTTCCTCAGGGGCTAGGTATTCGCCTCGTAATCGCTATGTACCTCAGGGGCTAGGTATTCACCTTGTAATCACTATGTACCTCAGGGGCTAGGTATTCGCCGCGTAATCGCTATGTACCTCAGGGGCTAGGTATTCGCCGCGTAATCGCTATATAGCTCAGGAAATAGGTGTTTGCCTCGTAATCGCTATGTACCTCAGGGGCTAGGTATTCGCCTCGTAATCGCCATGTACCTCAGGGGCTAGGTATTCACCTCGTAATCGCTATGTACCTCAGGGGCTAGGTATTCGCCTCGTAATCTCTATGTAGCTCAGGAGTTAGGTGTTCGCCGCGTAATCGCTATGTATCTCAGAGGCTAGGTATTCACCTCGTAATCGCTATGTACCTCAGGGGCTAGGTATTCGCCTCGTAATCGCTATGTACCTCATGTACCTCAGGAGTTAGGTATTCGCCTCGTAATCGCTATGTACCTCAGGGGCTAGGTATTCACCTCGTAATCGCTATGTACCTTAGGAGTTAGTTGTTAGCCTCGTAATGGCTATGTAGCTTAGGGGTTAGGTGTTCGCCTCGTAATGGCTATGTACCTCAGGGTCTAGGTATTCGCCTCGTAATCGCTATGTACCTCAGGGGCTAGGTATTTGCCTCTTAATCACTATGTTCCTCAGGGGCTAGGTATTCGCCTCGTAATCGCTATGTACCTCAGGGGCTAGGTATTCACCTTGTAATCACTATGTACCTCAGGGGCTAGGTATTCGCCGCGTAATCGCTATGTAGCTCAGGAGTTAGGTGTTTGCCTCGTAATCGCTATGTACCTCAGGGGCTAGGTATTCGCCTCGTAATTGCTATGTACCTCAGGGGCTAGGTATTCGCCGCGTAATCGCTATATAGCTCAGGAAATAGGAGTTTGCCTCGTAATCGCTATGTACCTCAGGGGCTAGGTATTCGCCTCGTAATCGCCATGTACCTCAGGGGCTAGGTATTCACCTCGTAATCGCTATGTACCTCAGGGGCTAGGTATTCGCCTCGTAATCTCTATGTAGCTCAGGAGTTAGGTGTTCGCCGCGTAATCGCTATGTATCTCAGAGGCTAGGTATTCACCTCGTAATCGCTATGTACCTCAGGGGCTAGGTATTCGCCTCGTAATCGCCATGTACCTCAGGGGCTAGGTATTCACCTCGTAATCGCCATGTACCTCAGGGGCTAGGTATTCACCTCGTAATCGCTATGTACCTCAGGAGTTAGGTATTCGCCTCGTAATCGCTATGTACCTTAGGAGTTAGGTGTTTGCCTCGTAATCGCTATGTACCTCAGGGGCTAGGTATTCGCCTCGTAATCGCCATGTACCTCAGGGGCTAGGTATTCGCCTCGTAATCGCTATGTACCTCAGGGGCTAGGTATTCGCCTCGTAATCGCTATGTACCTCAGGGGCTAGGTATTCGCCTCGTAATCGCTATGTACCTCAGGGGCTAGGTATTCGCCTCGTAATCGCTATGTACCTCAGGAGTTAGGTATTCACCTCGTAATCGCTATGTACCTTAGGAGTTAGTTGTTAGCCTCGTAATGGCTATGTAGCTTAGGGGTTAGGTGTTCGCCTCGTAATGGCTATGAAGCTCAGGGGTTAGCTGTTCACCTCGTAATGGCTATGTACGTCAGAGGTTAGGTGTTCGCCCCGTAATTGGTATGTACCTCAGGGGTAGTATCGCCTCGTAATTTATGTAAAAATTAGGTTTGCTAAGATGTACTCAGACAGGTATTGATGTAATGGCTAATACCATGGTAAAGGCAAGTATTTTATATAATATAATTATACTCATTTATTTTAATCATTGTAAATAATATTAAAAATAATGTACTCACATATTTCGATCGCCATTTAACAGTCTATTATTCATGTATGTATAATATATATCGTAATAATATGTACTATATTTCTATAATATGTAATAATATCGTAAAAATGTATATTTTGGTATTGTGTAAATTTACCAAATTCACCTCGTAAGATAATAAGTTAGGTGTCAGTATGTAATTATGTTTGTAAAAAACACTTTATTTTATAAAAATTTAATTATGATGTTATATCATTTCAATAAAATTTCATATGGTTTTAAAAAATATGTGTTTGATTTTATAAACATGAAGAGTTATAAAATGAATAAATTAATATATTAATATGTTTTAAAAAATATTGGTGAAAATAATAATTATTTATTATTTTCTTTATCATTAATGATTAGAAAAGATAACTAAATTAATGTGTACTCAGCGAATTTAAAATCAATTTTATAATAATATGACGTCAAAATTGTTATACGTGAGAAATATTGTATTCTTATAAGATTAACATAGAGTGTTATTGCTGCTGAGGAACAAATTTTAATAATCATTTTATTTTTAATTCATTACTCACAACAATAAAAAAAGTATTTCTATTTCTATATGTCTGTAAAAATAAAAATTTTCATGATAAACCAGAACTTGATTTTTAAGCATAAATGGTGAACCTCAAAATGAATTATGAATTTATTTCAAAATATTGGTAATAAGTAAAATTATTTTCTTATCCTCCTTAAGATTAACACCTCAAACTACGTACTGTGTAGTTTTTTATATCTCGTAACGGTTAGATATAAAAAATTAAGAAACATTGTGTATTTTTTAAGCTGATTTTAATGGTGAAAGATAAAAACTATTTATTAAATTCTTTTTTCACGATAGCACTCATAAAAATGGATAACTGGTAAATGTGATTTCCTACATGCTCGACGATCGTAAAAATACATATTGGTTATTGTATTGGTTTAAAAAAAATAGAGTTTTGGCGTTTTTCATGTAATTGAAAATTACAATCTTTTATCATTAGATAATAACAATTATTTCTTAAAGTCTAAATCTAACGGTTACCGAGATATTAAAAAATCTAAACACAGTACATTGTATTTTGGGACACCAATGCTAATCTTAAGGAGGATAAGGAAAAATTCATATTTCTCTTATTAACCAGTAGTTGGGATGATTGGTATCAATTCATACTCATGGGATACGTATGCACATGTTTGTGCCTCACAGCAGCATACCTGTATACCCTTTTCCATGTTAACGTTATGGAGAATAGGCAAACTCCTTTATGTATGATAAAACTTGATATATGGTGAAAATTAAAATAGTTTATGGTAAAAATGCTTACATTCAGTGTTCCTCAAAGCAGCCTGCAACCTGCATGTTATGGAGAGTAGGCAAAATACTCTAATTTATCAACAGGTATTGATTGATCAATTCATACATCACTGATCATACATCATGCGGCCACCATGGTGGAACCGCCGTAGCGGACGCAGTGGATATCTCGATGCCAGTGGCTGGATCCATGGCCAAATCCCTGGCTGCGGTGGCACTGAATTGGGCCGTTGGTACGAGTATACTTTCGCACTTCTACTTTGCAGTAGTACAAGTTCACCACGCTGTAAATTTCTGTCAGAGTTCGTCAGGGTCACCATCCAGAGCCCTGTCTGTCGGCCACCACGTGACTTGAGTACCTTTGCTTCGGAGGTGGAGAATCTCTCACGTTGAAGCTCTTCAAAAACATAGGCGGGGGAGAGGGTCGTTGGTAAGCCCCTGATGACGACCTTCAGCAGACGTCCTGTTGAAAGGGAGAACGTGTGACACTGCAGTCCTTGTTCCTGCAGATACCTTTGAATGGTTCGGAAATGAGTCACTGATGTCGATGTCTTAATCCGCAGAGTCCTCACTGTACAAGAAACAGAAAAATCACTTGAACCAGTTGAATGAGGGGATTGAATGTCCAGCCCAGCCCTTTGGTATGTACATTAGTGTAGGTGGAATCTTTGGACTTTTCTCAGTGTCCATATTGGTCATATTAGTCTAGGGAGTCTCCGGTCGGTGGAGCGGTAGCAGGGACCGCTGTAAGAGGTTCGGGATCATCGTGGTCGTCCTCGTCAGAGTCCATGTCGTTGAATGAGCGATCACATTGTGGTGAAAATAGGTGATTACCTCCACCTCCCTTAGGCTTGTGTATTGCACTGTAGGTATGGTACATTTCATTGATACTCATTACAATGGCGAAGAATACTGTAAACAAATGAACAAGACACAAAAAAATAAGAAAAGATATACCGTACCTAAAACTAGTTTTTTACAAACCTCACGTTTTATCCACAAGCATAAAGCTACATTATTTTCACGTTTAGATAACTCTTGGTAGGAAAATAAATAAATAAAAACTGAAATTAAAGAAATTAATCGCACTGAAAAATAACCTAACTTCAGATCACAAAATTCAACCAGCTGAGATCATAAAAATATAAATACACTAAATACACAGTTCCCAAAAACCGTAAACAATTAACGTGGCGAATAAATCTGTTCATTTCGTATAGCACATATTTTATAGTTTTACATTAATGAATAACCCAGATGGCATTGGATAGTAAAGCATATTGCTAATGGAAAGTAAACCAATAGCTGTAGTAGCTTAAGAAATCGAATGTTTTGGTTGTAGAAAATTTGTAAACAAACTTAGTCC
Organism: Nephotettix cincticeps; assembly: GCA_023375725.1. Taxonomy (NCBI): domain Eukaryota; kingdom Metazoa; phylum Arthropoda; class Insecta; order Hemiptera; family Cicadellidae; genus Nephotettix; species Nephotettix cincticeps. Next base: position 89,308 of record JAGISJ010000036.1, read on the forward strand.
CCATAAAGGTAACAATAGAAATCTAAAACGCCATAAAATGGAAACTTATGTAGCTTTCGAAAATCTTTTTCACTAAAACCTTCCCGGACACATATAGCGCAATTTCCTAAAATTTCATGGCAATCGGATGAGTAGTTTGGCAACGCATAAAGTACATACATACATGCATACACACACATACATACATGCATACATACTTGTGAAGTAGTTACAGTAGCAGAGGTAAAGAGGACAATACCTTATTTTTTTAAAGATGATTGAGGTATTATGATTAGAGGTGGATGTTATAAGGAAGAATTATTAAAGACGAAATAAGGATATTTATTTAGTAGAGAAAGTAATTGAACAAAAAGGAGGTAGGTTGTATGTTAAATGGCTGGGATTTCCTACTATATCGTGGATTAATGTGAGTGACATTATAATATAATATGTGGTAATGACAAAACAATAAAAATAGATAATTCAAAAACATTTTTAAATTTTTTGGATATGTTGAAATGTTTGAAATTTGGACATTTTTTAATTTTTTGAAATTTTGAACGGATCAGGTTGTAACGAAGTGTCTTGGTACATAGTCTAAAAGACGGTACACTAAGAGATTTTGCCTCGGATCACCTAAATGAGAAATATTGTGACCCCGTAAATTCCTCGGAACCTGCCCAGGGGAATTTACGCAGGTAATTTCTCTCAGGTAAATGTATGTACTGGTGAAAGGAACTTAGTACCAAGCCCCAGGTACTGGGTGCCTTCCCCCACCCTTTGGGGGAATAATCTCCGACATAAAACGAGATCATCATGGGTGGAAGAGTTGGGCCCTCGTGGCCCGACCCACCGGATGGGCGTGTTGAGTCCCCGGTGGGCTGGATGGGCGTGCTGAGCCCCCAGGAAGGTGCATTGGCGTGTTGAGCCTGCTTCCGCCGGATTGGCATGTTGATCCTCCGGTGTTTCCCCTCGCTGGATTGGCGTGCTGAGCCTCCGGCACTTCCATTCCCTCGGTGCATTGGCGTGTTGAGCCTGCACCGGCTGGATTGACGTGTTGAGCCTCCAGCGGATTACAAACCCCCCCCCCTTTTTATGGGAGCCTTTATTAATGGGGTATCTGTTGCAGAAAGGCAGTCAAGACCTAGGCGTCGACCAAGAAGGTGCGAGCCACAGAAGACCGTCGATGGGCAGTTTCGGCGGTTTCCGAGCATCGTCCATGATGTGTAATGGACTAGCGAGTTACAGAGGACAAGCAGCTAAATTAAAACCGATTGAGTCTGACGATAGAGACCTAGATCTCACGAGTTGTACATATTATAAATACTGTAGCAGTAGAGAGAATAAATCGAGAAGTTATGACCAATCTGAGTGTTGTCACTGAACCCAGGACTGACCCGTTCTTTTAGTGTAGCGAGTTAGTGTGTAAAGGACTTCTCCCACATAGACGGGGAAAACTCCCTTACAAGGTGCCATGTTCAAGATTCCATATTATTCTTTTGGGCATCTCTTTGCTTGTTTACCGTACCATTACTAATTTCCTACAAGGAAATAAGCTACATATTATATTTCCATTTGCTCCAAACCCCCCAGCTGCTAAACTAGTTGGATGAACCAATAATTTTATTATAATAACGTGTCGGGTATTTAACATCAATGCTATGTTTGCATATTCCAAAAGTATAGAGAGACAAATATAACAATAACAAATATAATATAATGACAAATATAATATAATGAATATAGAGAGACAAATCACTAACAATCTAGACTTTTAACATTCTGATTAAAAATACTTTTTGGTACCTCAAAAATGTTAAGGTGGTAAACAAACTTTTTTTGTATTGATTAAGATATGACCAAAAACATGATTTCTCCCTGTAGAAAAATACAGCCTACATAGTGACACCGATTATCTGAGTTTTATCTTTCTAAATCACGTTCTAGTTAAGTTCTAGTAATGTGTGTAATAATTTTGCATCTTTCTCGTGTCGCTTCTTATTATATCCTACAGTACCTGGTGACCGAGCTTTGCTCGGATAGAATAAGACATGTTTTTACAAGTTAATTAGCAAAATTAAAACAAATTTACTGCTCAATGAAAACATTTATGTGGTTTAAATAAAACCGTTTTAATACCCCTTAATTAATATGGCATAAATACTGAACAAATATATAGCCCTCGGGTGGGGATCGATCACACGACCTTGCATACGTGAGATCTAAGCGCTTAAGCTACGGCGTCAGCCGATTTCGCGTCATCGTTTAAGAGTTTTGGGCCAACCTCAATTGTTTTAGCTAATCTTATACTGAATTTAAATGTCCATACTGTTTGTTATTATTATCCTGTGATCAACTGATTTTGTTAGAAACGGAAAGAGGATTGAAAAGCAAAAGACAATTTAATTTACACAAATTATTTGGTTTGTTACAGTAGCTTCAAGCAATTCAACGAATACATTTTCTATCAACACACGGAAGATTTTGGAAATACTCTTTCCTGCTTTTATTTCGCACAGTTATGTTACCCTTAAGTTTTTACAAATTGTTTAGTAACCTGATAATTTTACATTTATTACATACATAAAATAAATATTTATGAAAAACCTCTATTCACATATTGTTCTTTGCCGTATTCAATCAAGAACTGTCAAACGTTTATAAACAGCTGTTTTGATTTGCATTGTTTACATTTGATTCTCCATAAGCGTAATGTTAAATTTTTAGATTTTAAACTTAATATTACAAGAAAACACGAATTTTCCTGGACATTACACCTATCTAGAACTTATTTTCTACTCGGAAATTAGTTATTTCCAAAATTTAAAGAAAATCCTCGGCGCCGTTTTCGAGATCCGTGTGCAAATATATATATATATATATATATACAAACCTTGCTCGTATTATAGTATTGGATTTAAAGTAATACATAAGCTGATTTATTCTCGTCCCAGAGAGAATAAATTAAACTGAAATGAATTTTATTATGAGACTTAAATACTACCAATGATATATACATACAACTTCACATAACCGATATAGTATGTTTACCGTAGGCGCGTCGCGGTGCGAGGTAATGACGCCTTCAGTCCCTGGCCGCAAATAGGCATACATTATTGTGCTGCGTACATGGTCGAAACACATAAGAAGGTCTCGTTGTAATTCACCTCTAGATAGCCTAACTCACCTTATAAAACTCACTACTATTTTTTTATTGTTCTTATTTATAACTGAAGTTGTTTTAGAGGAAAAACAATTAAAAAACTATTTATTTATTTATTTAATGTAATTCCAAAATATTTTAAGAAAATAAAATTAAGGTTTATAATAACACATAATTATAAAATTTTTTTGCTTAGTGTCAAATATCTTATTTAAATTACTTATTTATATATGGGGAACAACCTTAAACTACCCATTCCAATTTATCTGAGAACCAGTGTATTCCAGGGTAAGACAATCAGTAGGTAGAGTACTAGGGTAAGCCAGAATAAGACATAAAGTAGGTAGTAAACCAGGGTAAGTCATACAATAGGTAAAGTACTACAGTAAGCCAGTGTAAGACACACAGTTGGTAGGTAACCAGGGTAAGCCAGGGTAAGACATACGGTAGGTAAAGTACTACAGTAAGCCAGGGTAAGACATACAGTAGGTAGGTAACCAGGGTAAGACATACAGTAGTTAGAGAACCAGGGTAGGCCAGGGTAAGACATA